>PVKM010001008.1:0-39132 GCA_004027735.1 Carollia perspicillata
TGGTGAGTTTTGTGTTTTGTTTGTTTTCAAATTTATTTTCCAGCAAGATTTTCTAAACGAAAATACCTAATTTGGAATAAGTAACATGTTAAGCCATCTGTATTCAACCAGCACCTTAGTTTATCATGATTTTGAGAAAGGAAACACAGAACCGATGAGAAGAGTGTGTAACACATTAGACTTTAATAGCTTTTAATTCATACACATCTCAATTACTTATCACATTTTACTTACAGATAGAATGTAGCCACACTGAGATTATTCTTGCTCTAACACGAACTACTTAAAATGGTTGGAGTTGACTTGTCTCAGACAGCCTCTTTATTCCCCTGGCAGTCGGTGCCAAAATTTGATCTCTTGCCTTCTTTAGCTTATTCCTTCAGTCTCTGGTTTACTCATCATTATCTGCATCACTTGGTTCTAGTTTCCTTGCCTCAATGCAGACAAGCTCCTCTTTAGCAGCACATGGTAACTACAGTTGCCTGATACAGTGGATCCCCGATTCACAACTGTAACTCCTTGGGAAATGCATCTATGGATCATTTACCATATCTCCCTTTACCTGTGCCTCATCGACCTTTTTCTTTTTACTCTTATTTATTCTATTACAATTGTCCCAAATTTTGTTCTCTTTTGTCCCCCTCCACCCAGCCCACTCCTGTAGCTCACAGTCAACCCCTCTTCATTATCCATGTCCATGTGTTACTCATTCGTGTTCTTTGGCTAGTCCCTTCTTCTTCCTCCCCTCATTTCTCCCTCCCTCCTCCCCTCCTACAGCTATCAATTTGTTCCATGTTTTCATCCTCAGCCTTTTTCATTTTTGACTCCACCTCCAAGCCCACTTTCCATTCTCCCTGGGCGATGCTGTCCTGTTACCATTGATCAATATTAGGAAAGACAGGTAGAGGATAAAGCACCGAGTTTATTGTGCAACCCGAGGGCAATATATACAACGGTGTGGTTATGAAGCTGAGTTTTGTTCTAGACTTATTTAGGGAAGTCCAGACTAATGTATTTTCTTAAAAATGTTACTAAGCCCTGGCTGGTGTAGCTCAGTGGATTGAGCGTGGGCCTGCGAACCAAAGGATCGAGATTTGATTCCCAGTCAGGGCACATGTCTGGGTTGCAGGCCACTTGTCAGCAAGGGACACATGAGAGGCCACCATACATTGACATTTCTCTCCCCTCTCCTTCTCTTACCCCCTAAAGATAAATAAACAGAATCTTTTAAAAAATGTTACTAAGACCTTCTGCATTTTGCTGTGTATGATGCACACTTTTTTTTTGCCCAAATTTTTAAGGCAAAAATAATGATGTGCATTTTACATGGGTAGTACCTGAAATACCTTGTATCCGTTCTTGTGTTCTTCTAATTATTTGTTACATAAAATTTCTTGTACCATAATATGTCCAGAAAGTAATTCTAAAATTCAAAAAACAAGTATCTAAATATAAAAGAATAAAAAATTGGATTAAAAAATTAAAACAAAAGATTTTTTTCCTGAAAGTTTGGGTTGAAAATATGGGTGTGCACTATACCCGGGAGTGCACTATACACAGGAGTGCATTATACACGGGAGTGCATTATACATAGCAAAATACAGTACCTAGTAGCAAATATTCTGAAGCTGTGAATTTTAACAAGTTTAGTCATCTTTCCATTCTTCCTCCTTTTCTCAGTCAGTATATTTTTTGGACACTTAATATTCAGTGTGGTGTAACCCACTGAAGCTGCCAGCAAAGATGGATGCAGTGAAATCTCTGGCATGTAAACTTATCCATCTATCTTACTCCTGATGACTCGATGCAATCTTTTCAATGGCCTAATCCAAAAGTCTTGAATATTTATGATGCTCAAATTTCTTGGCTCTTTCTTATTCACCCTGACTGCAAAGAGATATTGTAGATTTCAATAAAATGAGAAAAATGTACAATGAAGGAACTGAGTTTAAATTTACTGGGCTCATTTTGACCTGAGAAGCTTTAGGACAATTTTAAAACACAACTCTAAGGAGGGTGTAATTTGTTTTGCTCCAAGTAGAGAAAAGACTCTTCCTCTGCCATTGACATACATCAGGTAAAATCTTACAGAATATCAGCCTTTGTGTCTGGGTTCTGTTCAAGCTTAATGACAGGTAGTTCCTTATTTCAAAGGGCAAGTAGTTAGGAAGCAAGGAAATTCAACATAATGCAGAATGCAAAGGGGTTCCTGGATCTTTCCTCTAAGGCAATAGATGATTTAACACATGAGGATATCATGCCCCTAATTGATGACCTGGTTTTCCCTCCCAAAAAACTGTGCTATGTGCTAATGACTATGACTATTCTTTAAGACTAGATGTTGGAAAACAGCATTATGAAATTAATTTCTTATTAGGAGACTATTATTGCCTCCTAAACTTACACAGTTCAAAGGACATAAATGCCATAATATTTTTTTTTCTTAAACATCAATGTGTGGTTGCCTCACATGTCCCCTACGGGGGGCCTGTCCTGCAACCCAGGCATGTGCCCTGACTGGGAATTGAACCAGCAACCCTTTGCTTCACAGGCCCGTGCTCAATCCACTGAGCTACACCAGCTAGGGTATATCATTCTTCTTTTTTTTTAATATTTTATTTATTTATTTTTAGAGAGAGGGGAAAGGAAGGAGAAAGAGTGGGAGAGAAACATCAATGTGCAGTTGCCTCTCCTGTGTCCTCCACCAGGGATCTCATCTGCAACCCAGGCATGTGCCCTGACTGGGAACCGAACTGGTGACCCTTTGCTTCACAGGCCCGTGCTCAATCCACTGAGCTATACCAGCCAGGGCTGGGTATATCATTCTTATATAGACTGATAGACTGAGGTTTCAGGTAAATGTATTGATTATGCCACACTTGGAAATGTTAGTACCAAAAATTAAAAAGCTATATACCCAGTAAAGAGTTACACTGTCTGTGAATGTTTACATAAACTTAAAAGTCAGCATTATTTAAATATTAATGTAGAAAATTGAAAGCAAAATCAGATTCAATTTGTGAGAAATCAGTATTTTTTTTTGAAAAAAATAGAAAAACACTAAGATGCTTATGCTGAATAGATGTTTAACTTTGCTTCAAGAATACTGGATTCTGTGTGTGTGTGTATGTTTGGTGAACCTGGCCTTACCTTTGACTTCAAGTGTTTATGAATAATTAAATAAATTAAAATATTTTTATGAAAAATTGAGTTTATATATGTGCAACTCATCTTTATGCAGGTCAGTTTGTATATGCTCACCTCATATAAAGACTTACCCTCATCATTATCAAATATGCAATGTCCAAACTGTTCTATACCTTTATTATATCAACTGCTCATTTACTTTTCAAATTCTCAAATATGATCTTTACAGCACTTTGTACTAAATAAAGGGATCTGTTACTCATTTGCAATTATTTTGGCTATAGATTCCCCTGTTACATTGATCCTGCTATTAGTAAGAGATAATTAACCTTATTAGCAATACCACAAAAAAAACTTCATTACAATAATTTATTTACTAACTTATTTAACAAACTTGAATCACCGGCCTTTGAGAATATTGTAAGAAAAGACTTATAAATTGCTTGGCACATAGAAAACACTTAAAACTTTTTATTGAAAAATACATTTGTTGAAGAGATAAAACATGTTAGTGTTCCGAAGTGGTGATTACCTAAGGGTACGTAAATTGACCGTAATGAAATATCTTGGGCTTTGTTCTCACTCAGGATCCTAGGGTTATCCAGAAAACAAAGTGTTCATTCTCTATTTTTTTCTTTTTAAGATTTTATTTATTATTCTTATAGAGAAGGGAAGGGAGGGAGAAAGGGAGAGAGAAACATCAATGTGGACTGCCTCTCACGTCGCCCCCACTGGGGACCTGGCCATAAACCTAGACATGCACCCAGAGTGGGAATCCAACTGGCGACCCTTAGGTTTGTAGCCCATGCTCAATCCATTGAGCTACACCAGCCAGGGCTCATTCTCTATTTTAATAACTTCAATTTTTTTCTTTTGACAATTCCTTAAAATGTTTTAGTAAACCTAGCATTTCCTTCCATATTTTGAAGATAAATTCTAAAATATTTTATTATGATTTAAAAAGTCACAAATAATTTGCAGATTATTGTAACATTTGACATTTAAAAATAAAATTGCTACATTTCTGTAAAAATCAGAATTGATTATATTTTGAGACTCTTCATTGTTGACTTAAAATATACACATGCCAACAAACTCTTTTTTAACATGTGGAAATCTTACATCTGTCATTCATCTCTTTTAATTGATATTTTTTATTGCACTTACCTCACAAAATTTCATTCAAGAACAATATATTTTTATATATTTTTTCTTGATTATACCATCTTGTCATCTAGGAAAAAAGTGTGTGTATACTGAAATGTTTAATTTTCCTTCATGTCCTATTATAATAAGAATCTTAAATTTTTTCATATAAAATTATTAAAACTGAAAAATAAAATTTCATTAGAAATGCATCTCTTTATAAGACACATAAAGTTTTAAATAGTTCTTGCATTGGTAGCTAAGTGAATAAAGGGTATACAATGTACTGAGTATTTTGTATATAAATATATATTGAATTGGTTCTAAAAATAATGTTAAGTTAACTTTTGTCAATATGAGATTCAAAATACTAAACTTTTTTTAGCCTCATCTGAGGGTATACTTATTGATTTTAGAAAGAGGGGAAGGGAGGGGGAGAGAGGAGGAGAGAAACATCAGTGTCAGAAAAAAAACTGACGGGTTGTCTCTCAGTATGTCCCACTGGGGACAGAATCTGAAACCTAGGCATGTATCCTGAGCTGGAATTGAACCCATAACCTTTGGGTTTGTGAGAGCACACTCCAACAAACTGATTACCATCAGCCAGGGCTACACTTTTTTTATATTAAACAAAATATAATGAGGTTTGAATGCAATTAAATTAATTATTTTGTAAAATAATCACATTAAGTAGGTTTTAAATTAATTTTTGAAAAATACATATTTCATCTGAAATGAATCACAGAAATTCGGCATCTATGGCTTTATTCATCATTGCATCTTTAAAAGTTTGGTTGTTTCAGAAAATATCCCGGTAACATTCAAAAGAATCAATATCACTAGCCTGGACTACTTTGGTTGTTTTAATGTGCTTTCTTTTAAACCAAAGATACTGCTTAGGAATAAGTATTGAGAATAACTAAAATGAACTATTTATTTAAAATTGTTAAAAGCCATTTTTTACCTTTCATTTCCTACTGATATTCTTTTTGCTTTGGTCTTATAGTTTTCTCCCTCAAGAACAATGCACTCTTTCATATTATTCACCTAAATATAAGGCAAAGTCATCAAATAAAACTTATCACTGCTGCCTCATCAGCCCATTCTACCATATGTATGACTTCAGGACATCCCACTGGGACACAAAACACTTGTGTACCGACACGTTTCTTTAGCAGATGTAAGCAGGACAAGGCAGGAAGGCTCCGTGATTGTTTTGGTTGGCATTCTAGCAGTTTGGGGATGGGTGAAGGAAATTTCTTTATTTAAAATAGAAGTAGTGTTATTATAAACAGATATGTTCTCAGACAGATCAAATTTAGGAAAGTAGAAAAATGTAATTTGATTCTTCTAGTGCTATCTGCACTTGTGTACACCTCAGAGGGTGTGGTGTCCACATAATTGTGATGTGTACCCTCATTTGAAGAATGCTTTTTAGCAAGATTATTCCAGATAAACAAAACACATCCACCACACGCAGCACAAAATTGTTTCAGGAAGTAAGCTTCCCAGTGGTTTTTGGTTATTATACTTATAAATTTTAAATATTACATAATCAAAATACAAAATTTTATAATGCTTCTGCACCTTGGAACCTTATCATGGAGTGTTTGGTAATATAATTTAATATTTTAAGTTTTTTAAATTGTTCAGTTACAGTTGTCCCTATTTTCCCCCATTGTTCTCCCCTGCCCTGCCTAGCAACTCCCCACATGTAATTCTCCCCCACATTGTCCTTGTTCATGGGTCCTTTATACATGTGCCTTGACTTGACCCTTCCCCATCTTTCCCCTTTGACAAGCTTAAACATATATGTAAAAAGAATATAAAGAAACTAGGTACTATAGCTAATATCCTAAAGTTAAATTACATATACAACAGTGTAAGCCACAGAATAGCAGATTCAAAAATTTCATTCATATTGATAATGTACTTAATAATCAGTCCCACAACCATGAGATTATTCCATTATTCCACATCAAATTAGAACTGTAAACTTCACTTATAAATAACTATATAGTTAAATTTTTATTTTGGTAAAAATAGCTATGACTGTACAAATTTAACTAACATTTTAAGTGCACTTAAATAAAATGTCTTATATAGAGACAGGGCAGTTGAATAAACAATGCCACAGCCTGAAAATTTAGTTAATATATATGGCTAAAAGTTATTTGATATATCTGAATGGGAAAGAATATTAATGAAGACATTGATGAAGAGTAATTTAGATTAATAAAGAACAAATGTTCTTAGAGACTATCATTCTAGATTATAAAATAATACTTCTTAAATCACAATTTTTAAATATGGAAATGTATAAAATAACCTATCATAAAATAGGGATAAACTTATCACAAGTTTTTCTCAATAATGATATAAAAATGTTCTAAATGCATAATAAGTATTAAAATATTTTATTAAATATTACATTTTTAAGACTCACATTGCCTCCATGACTCTACAAAAGTTTACAAATAAAAAATTATAACTGTAATGAAATATATTATCTTTAGTCTTCAACTAATGTTTATAATTACATAGCTTCTGTACCCATGGTAGGATATGTAAGATGTTTCCTGAATGTCCATTTTTCTCATGTAACTTTCTAAGTAGTATTATTAAGAAAATATATTCAGATAATTTTCAAATCAATTGTCTTTTCACTAATCCTTCAAAAAGACATGAGCATATATGGTTTTAAGAACATATATTCCTTAGAGTATTTTAACTAATAAGTGTTATTGACATTTTTAAAAATAGTATTTTAAATATTTATTTATTTTTTTCTGTTGATTTGATGAATCAAGGCAATAACTTAAACAATAATTAAACAGCTTTGCAGGAATTTGCAATTTATGTTAATCCTTACATGAAACTTAATTTTAAAATAATTACACAGAGAAATTAAAGTCAAAAGAAAATAATATTTTTTTAATTAAATGCTTGATACTGATTTATGGAAAATAGGGCATTCCAGTAGAATTTAATTTATAAGTATAACAAAATATTATTTATTTGATTTTTCCTCTTTTGTTTCCACTTGCTGACTAGTAGAAACTTTGCTTAAACTTAGCTTAAACTTTGCTTAAGAAACTTAGCTTAAACTTTGGCTATGTTTATTCTAGGCACTATTAGTTGGATATCAGATGTGAAAAGACTATATTTCTGATCTCAAAAACTTAAACTAATGTATAATCTTTAACCCTGGATTTGATAGGTAAAGTCTGTCTTGTGTCTTGAATTTTTATCCTGTGAATCAGGAAACCCACTGTTTATTTTTTCTATAGCTCTGAACACTCTTATTTTTGAATGGCTTTGTCAGTCATATTTCACTGGCTTAGCTCTCTTTGGTTGGACAAATTTGTATTTTCCAAATTAATATACACTAAGTAGATTTTGCCCCACATAGTGAGGTGATCATTATCTGTTCAGACAAGGCTGAAGCTCTGAATTTAGATACCACTGTTTACATCCACAGTTGTTTTAGGGAGACAGTAACAGGAGCCAGCAAGATCTCCTCTAGAATAAATTTTTCCAAGACATTGTGGCTACGCATGCACAGCAATAATTAAAATATTTCAATTGTGTTGAGTGTGGCTTATGTGTTAGCATTTTCTTGATCACACAAAATGTACCTTAGGATGGTATCCCTCTCTCTCTATTGTCCCTTACAGACATAATTCTTACTCTTTCATGTAAAAATCTCTGCCCTTCTGGGGCTGTTACCTCAAAACTATACGACTTCTCCCTAGCTATTACTTAAAAATAAAAAAAAAATGGAATAAAAAGTAAGAAGAAAAATTTAGAATCAATAAATCTGGCCATAATGAGGATAAAGATCATGGACATCTTCTTCTTGGGTCATTTTCAAGGCTACAGAATTCATCCCTCATTCCCACAATTTGAACTCACATTGATCTGTATGTAGATAGGTTTGCACATCTACAGAAGAAGCCATCAATTAAATTATCAACTGAAAAAGAGTGGGATCAGCTTCATTGGAAAGAATGAAGGGTTTCCTTTCCTAATCATAAATCTTGATCTAATCATGAAATAAATACTCTATATTAAAACTATATTAAGGCTAAATCTCAAGTAAACTATATTAAAGTCATACTGAAAATCAGTGTTACCAAAAGAGAAGAAAATTTTGCTTTAAAGATGCAAAAAGAAAACCAACCTTTTTTTTTCAAGGGAGGCTCCTCTATTTCTCCTAAACCAAGACAAAAATAGTAAATTAGAAAAACTTGCAGCATAGCTTAATACTCTTTCTCTATTTTTCATTTCTTAAAAACATCTATTAATTTCTTTTATTTTTTTTACTGTTGTTCCCCATTACAGTTGTCCCCATTTTCCCCCTGTTGTTCTCCCCTGCCCCAAATCCCACTCCCCAAAACAATCCCTATCCCATTGTCTTTGTCCATAGTCCTTTGTATACATTCCTTGACTTGATCCTTCCTCTTCCTTACCCTGTTACTCACCTCCCCCCATCCCTCTGGTCACTGCCAGTTTGTTCTTTATTTCCATGTCTCTGGTTCATTTTTGCTCATTTGTTTGTTTTGTTGATTAGGTTCCACTCATAGATGAGATCATATGATAATTGTTATTCACTGCCTGGCTTTTTTCACTTATCATAATAGTCCTCATATGACTTTGTGTCCCAAATTCCAGTATTTAAATAAAAACTTTGTTTATGTACATTTATTAGACATAGTTTTCCTTTCATGCATTCAGTAAACTTGTGGCAGTGATCCAAATTACATATCATGCTTCATATATCATGTTAATCCCAGTTCTCTTTGTTCTTCTTCAACTGTCACCAGGACCAAACATAAATTCAGACAAAGTCATAGAAAAGGCTAAAATAACAAGAGCTTTCCTGGTAGTCAAGTCTGAATACATGATGTCTGATGTCTAAAACTGTCCTTAAAAATGTCACTAAAAAGCAGAATCAAAATGTTTTGTTCTTTCAAGCCAACTTAATAGTAGTTTATGTATGATTTGAGTTTATTTCTTTTTATTCATTTACGTGAAAGAGTACATACATTAGTTGTATAATTGTTGTGATTTTAGCAGAATTCCTTGTTACTCTTTGAATATGAATGTTATTTATGTATCTAAAATATTTATATGAATATTTAGTTTTACTGTTATGTTAACTTTTCTAAGGATAAGCTTGAGAAATAGCTACTATTTTCCCCCAAAGAAGCATATGAATATGTTTCTATTGTAGGTGTGTGGTAGCACATAATAAAACACTCTACCATAATGCTACTCTAATAGTAGCATTCAATTTCAACATCTTTACTATAATGGCAGATAAGCTATAAGGTGAAAGCCAAATGGGACCAATTTACTGAGGCTGGCATCCTGTTGACATTCTGTGAGCACTCAGAAATCTGTTCATTGGTTTAGACTGATCCAAGTTCTTATTTGTGCTTAAACTTAAGCAAATCACTGTAATGCATACCTAATATTGGTCATAGAAATCAGGTGTGTCTCTATGCTCTTTGTACCTTTATCAGTGTCCTCATCCTCCTCCTCATCTTCTTCTTCATCACCGTCAGACGAGATGATGTCAGACAACAAAGAAAAGAAGCCATAGACCCAGTCCGTGGTTTCCTCCACAGCGTGATGTGCAAATTTCAGAGGATCTGAGGCAATCTTGGAAATAGAGCTTGCTAAAAGTAGTTTAAAAAAATTATAATTATTTCCATAAAGAAACTAAGAAACACTTTTTCCTGATTTGTTCTTTAGCCTACATAAATGTGTCAATTTTATGGATTTAAATATCTCTAGGCTATATATAATTTTTCTGCTCAGAAATATTGGGTTGGCCAAAAAGTTTCTTAGCTTTTTTTCCCTATGATGGTTCTAGTAGTGCTTAGTTGTCTTTAACTTCATTTGAAACAATTTTGTTAGAATGTATTTGGACAGCTGTTGTATCAGCATGCATTTAAAAAACATCAAAACTGGTAAATTTTGGTGTTGCCATTTTAATGCTGAAGATGGAAGAAGATGTGCAACATTTTGGTCATATTATGCTTTATTATTTCAAAAAAGGTTAACATGCAACTGAAACATAAAAAAAAGATTTGTGCAGTGTGTGAAGAAGGGGCTGTGACTGATCAAACATGTCAAAAGCAATGTGTGAAGTTTCTTGGTACTATGGACATTTTGGGCAAATAATTCTTTGCTGTGGGGCTGTCTTAGGCATGAGAAGATGTTTAGCAGCACCCCTGGCCTCTACCACTGGAAGCCAATAGCAGGAGATAGCCAACATATTGAAAATATCCAAATCAATAAAGTTATTGGTGAAAATAAAAAACATATATTTTATTTTATGGAAAAAACTAAATAGACTTTTTGGCCAACCCAATATAAACTGCATTTTGTTATAGCATGCATGTATATTCAATTAAAAAGAAAAGTTACTGTGTTACTGTAGTCCATATACTATGGGGTAACCAAGAATGAAATTGCCCTTGAGAAGTTTTTAATCTAAGTCAGTATTCAAAATAAGGAAAAATAGGAATAAATTAGGCAATATATTCTTAGGTTATCCAAATTGCAATATGAACTATAAGTTATAGATGGTCAGGAACAGAAGAAATCACAGCATCATATGTTCTGATTTCTTGTTTTATGTTTATTTTATTTAATTTTATTTTTTCACATTTTGTATTGTTGTTCAAGTACAGCTGTCTCCATTTCCCCCCACCAGGCATCCCCACATCCCACCCTTGATCCCACCCCACTTTGGCTTTGTCCGTGTGTCCTTTATACATGTTCCTGGAAATGCTTCCCTCTTTTCCCCCCATTATCCTCTCCCACCTCCCCTCTGGATACTGTCAGTTTGTTCTTAATTTCTTGCTGCTGAAAAAATGTTGTGACTGTCAGTGGTGTTCTGTGTTTTCATAAGAATTTTAGGGTTGTTTTTTCTATTTCTGTATAGAATGCATTAGGATTTTGATAAGGATTCTATGGAATGTGTAGGTCACTTTGGATAATATGAACCTTTTAACAATATTAAGTCTTCCAATTCATGAACATGGGATAACTTTCTTTTTTCTATGTCTGCTTTAATTTCTTTCTTCAGTGTTTATAGTTTTCAGTATACAAGGTTTTTACCTCTTTGGTTAAATTTATTCCTAAATACATTATTATTTTTGATGTTACTATAAATAAAAGTATTTTATTAATTTCATTTTTCAGAGAGTTTGTTGCTTGTGTATAAACTGTAACAGATTTTTATATGTTGGTTTTTTTATTCTGCAACTTTATTAAATTCATTTGTTATAACAAAAAAAGAAAGAAATCATGGTTGGCCCATATTGTTCTGAAAGCCATCATAGAGAAAATGGCTCTGCAAATTTTCAGATAAACTGTGAGTTCCAAGTTGATTTAAGTAGCTGTGACTAAAATAAGACTGATAGGTCATTTATTATAATTTGTGATACAGCAGGAAAATACGGAATTGCCAAAGTAATGATCATATGGAGCTCCAGCTAGATTCAATTGGTTTATCCATGTTAGATATCCCAGTACCTAAAGGTAAAAAGTGTTTGAATTCTAGTAACTTTAATGGATAGAACTAGAAAAGAAAGTGAAGTCTGTAAATCTTTCTTTTTTATGTGCTAGGAAATACAATGTATTTGTGAAACAAAAGATTAAATAGTAAAACTACAATGAACTAGCATTTTAGGGATTTCCAAAATGTTGGTCTTCTCATTCAAATTACATGCAAATTTCTCTGAAGGTGTAAGAATAGTTTTAGGATTTGAGTGAAAATATCATATAAATTATCCCTACTTTTTCATTAATCTGCAATTAAATTTTAGATTTATGTTTTCCTTCATTTTAAAAACTCTTTTAGCTTATCAGAGACTCTTATTCCTTTGATATTTTAAGAGACTAGAAACATAACAATATATTATATTATCTAAAGGTTAAATACTCTCAAATTTGTCTTTTACTCTGGTTGTGATAGAGAGTCATTGGAAGAAGGATAAAATGATTTGACTTATGTAATGTCATTTGCTGTGTTGAGTATTGAAAGACTGCCAGGTTGGATATAGGAAGATCAGACAGAAGTCAAATGAAGTAATCTAGGAGAAAATTTATAGTAATTTCTATCAGTGTTTTAACAGTGTGTGTGCTGAGCTGTGGTCAGATTCTGAATATATGGGTTGGCCAAAAAGTCTATTTAGTTTTTTCCATAAGATAAAAACACATTCTTCATTTTCACCAATAACTTTATTGATTTGGATATTTTCAGTATGTTAGCTATCTCTTGCTGTTGGCTTCTAACAGCAAGAGGCCAGGGGTAGAGGCCAGGGGTGCTGCTAAACATCTTCTAATGCCTAAGACAGCCCACAGCAAATAATTATTTGCCCAAAATGTCAATAGTACCAAGAAACTTCACACATTTCTTTTGACATGTTTGATCAATCACAGCTCCTTCTCCACACACTGCACAAATCCTTTTTTTATGTTTCAATTGTATGTTAACCTTTTTTGAAATAATAAAGCATAATATGCCAAAATGTTACACATCTTCTTCCATCTTCAGCATTAAAATGGCTACACCAAAATTTACCAATTTTGATAAGTTTTTTAATGCATGCTGATACAACAGCTGTCAAAATACATTCTAACAAAATTGTTTTGAATGAAGTTAAAGACAACTAAGCACTACTAGAGCCATCACACTGAAAAAAAAAACACTAAACAAACATTTTGGCCAAGCCAATACTTAAAAGCTAGAATTAATAGTATAGACTTATAGTTTGGCTGCGGAATATGAGAGAGAGGGATACAGGATAACTTCAAGGTTCTTGGTATGAGAAAACAGAATGATAGAAATGCGATTTACTAAGTGGGGGGACTGGAGAGAAGTAGGGATTTTGGTGGGAGTGTACATATAGCTGAGTGTTAAGACTTGTCAAACTTGAGTTGACTTTTAGACATATATGTGGTGATGTATCATATAGTACAGCTCACTATGAGCTACAAAAGCGAAGTCCTTACTGAAGACAGAAACTTGGGAGTTGAATAGAGAATAGAAGGTATTCAAAGCCATGACACTGAATGTGATCAATAAGAGAGTAGAGTGAGGAACATTCTAACATTTAGAGCATAGAAATAAATCAGAGATAGGGAAGAACCAGCAATAGAGTCTGAGAAGGAGATTTAAAGAGGGAGGGAGAGAAGAATGAAAAGAGAGAGAGAGAGAGAAAGAGTATAATGTACTAAATGTACTAGGTAGATATCAAATGAGGAAATTGTTTTAAGGATAGAATTATCAACTGGCTAATGTAGCTGATAGGTCAAGTGAGAATAACTTTTAGGTTTAACGCTGAGGATGTCATTGGCAATCTTCAAAGGGCAGCTTCAGTGGAATTTATTCAGACCAAATGGGAGGAATTGAGAGGCAGGGAGTATATTTTGCTGTAAAGAAAATGACAGAGATTCAGAAATGATTGAAGTAGGACTAGAATCATAGTGAGTTTTCTGTTGTTGACACTGTTAAAGGAGGAAGTAATATTCCATTTTTATGCTGATGTGTAAGATCCTACAGAGAGGGGAAAAAATCATTTGAGAGAGAAGATTTCTGGGGAAATTTTAAATTGTATATTCTATTTCAGGAAATTCTGAACCCATCCAAGGTAACAGGTTATAAAATGCTGGTCTCAGGGAACCTATCTCCAGGATTCTTGTAACCTCACTCCTGAGTCTTTATTTGACCACATTCTGAGGAGTTTCCTGTGAGCACGATATGGTAGTCTGAATGGTAAGATGAAACCTTAGAGAAAGGAAGTGAATGGATTTTACAATTGCTATTGAGAATTTTAAAAGAATTATATGTAAGGAACTGGATTGCATTGGCATCGTTAAAGACATTTTAGCACTGGTATATTTTATATCTAATGGAAGACTACTGCAAATGGGGTTTTTATGATCTGAATAGATTGAGACCATTTCTCCATTCCCCTTCTTTCTAAGTGTTCACTGAAAAACATAACAATAAAATCCAATGTGATAGATATCTGTTT
This sequence comes from Carollia perspicillata, assembly GCA_004027735.1. NCBI lineage: Eukaryota > Metazoa > Chordata > Mammalia > Chiroptera > Phyllostomidae > Carollia > Carollia perspicillata. The sequence goes on from PVKM010001008.1 coordinate 14,352, forward strand.
AATTATCCTTCTGCTTAAATGCATTATATAAACTCTGCAGACATATATACTGCCTGGTTCTAAAAGAGTCGAATAAGGCTACTTTCATCAAGTCAACGTTGCTGGCTTGAGATCAGCTTCTGAATTTTAGCCACATGGGCAACTTTAAAAAGTTGATAGAGTTATAGATATAGATATATCTCAAATAAGATAGGGGTCTTCAACTCAATTCTTATTCCTTCTCTGACATATCATATCCAAATAATATCAATGGGAATAATATAAAACACAACTACACCTTTTATTAATATCTTCTTTTTTACATGATATATTTTTATTTGAGATGACATGAATTACCCACTCGCTAAACCTAGCATAGTTGTTTCTGTATAGTCCTAAATTAGAGAAATTTTTACCTTACAATTATTCCTTATATATTGTAGATATAGCATAAGACATTAACAACTTTTGGTTTGTTTGTTTGCTTGCTTTGTATTACTTTAAGGAGAAACATAGAGAATATCTTCCTTTTTAAGAATACTTATGTAATTGAACTTTCTTACCTCTCTTGTTTTTATGAGTTTAATATATATAACACAGTGAGGATCATCATAAAAATAATAATAGCTAACACTTATAAAATGCATATCACCTGCAGGATATCATTTGAAGAACTTTACATATATTAACTCAGTTTTTCTTTTCAATAATGCAATGTGGTAGTTATATTATTTTATCTCCATTTTAAATGTACAAACAATGAGACACAGATAATTTAAAGAATATGCCTAAGGCTATACAGGTAGTAAATGATGAAGCCTGATTTTATAACATGTTCTTGATGAATCTCAAGAGCATGACTTTCAACTGTTATGTATGTTGCTATCAAAAAACAGTCATAAATTCATAATTGGTAATAGAATAAGATTTTGGTTGAGAGGTTCTGGGAAAGGTTTTAATACTGTTAAAAGGGGCAACAAGAAATTTATTGCACAGCATCGGAGAAACTGGAGCTGCTATAGCCACCTTATAACCATGAGGAAGGACTGTAGCTGGCTCAATGATAAAGGCAAAGGTTAAAAATAATAGAACTTGAGTCCATGCCATTGCTGAAGCATTGAATTACCCAATTTTAGAATAATCACCCATCTTACAGCAATTCTGTTATATGAGATAAGAAATGATTCTCAGTGTTCAAGTCACTCCTAATTACATCTTCTATTTCTTAGAGAAATATATACCACCAGATGAAGAGGAAATGCTTTAGGCTCCTCGTGATCAGTAATTGAATCCTTGGCATTCATAAAAGAGTGCCAGGAGAGTCAAGGAAAAGTTTAAAGTTAAATAAGATTTTTTATTTGATCTCTGTCTTTGAAGGCAAACTATACAGATTCTTAAGTTTCTAAACATACTAGGGAAATTAAATTAGTCATTTTTTTCTGCTTTACTCTTAAAGAACCAATTTGTGCTTTCACCATTGGTCATCAGTCTTACATTCTTTACGTTATATTAAACTCTTCTTTATTTTTCACCTCCTGAGAACATCAGCAAACAATGATCACAAACAGAGGCCCTGAGCTCAGACTGATAGCATTCAAGTTCAAGCCCCCAACATTGCCTCCAGCCAAATCACACTGGAGCCAGAGACAGAAGGAAAATTCAGTAAAAATGATCCTGTCCTCATTTAAAATTTTGATATTTTGTCATCACAAATCTTTGCATTAATTTAGAATTTTTAATATTGCATTAAAATATTATGTATTTTAATTATTGAGTTTTTTAGAACACTTAAATTTTGCATCTAAGGTTAGTTCTTTGTTCATTTCAGGGTGGTCCTGGTGCTTATCCCACATAATAGCTGTGTGATATTCAGAAAGTCAACGTTTGCCACATCTATAAAATTCATTGAAGCCTCTGCTTTTCCAAAGTCACTATACTGAATCAGGACCTCACTCCCTTGTGCTGGTTGTCTCCATACTCAGTCTGTTCATACTCCAATTTATAATATATCCAGTTATGAAAAACAGCATATATGGTGAGGAAAAAAACCCAAAGAATTCTGTTTCAGTTTTCTGGACTGTGAAATAACAATAGGAGTAATAATATTTACACCACAAGCTGTTATGAGTATTATATGAGATAATACAGCATCTGTCCAGAAAATTTCCAACCATTATTAATACAATGAGAACAGTTTGTACGACATCAGTATAACCTGGCAGCCAAGGAGAGTGGACTGAAATGTGCATGCATGAACAATAATGACTTTACTGTACTAGTCAGTGGGGGCAGCAGATGCCACTGAGTGAGCATGTGTACAGTGTGATTGTTGCATTAAAAAATGACTGAGCGAGTAGAGCAGCTAATCTGCATTAAATTTTGTGTTAAGCTTGAATATTCCTCCAAGGAAACTATTCAGATGATTCAAAAGGCTTTCAGAAATAATGCAATGAGTGCAGCCCGAGTAAAAGTGTGTCATAAATGCTTCAAAGATGGTCAAGAATCTGTCAAGGCCTGCAATAAGCAGAACACCCAAGAATGTTGAACGCGTATGGACTGCAATCAATAAAGATTGGTGACTGACAGTGCAAGAACTAGAAGCTGATCTGGGGATTCCAAAAACTACTGTGTCTGAGATTTTGGTGAAGGATCTTGGCATGAAACCTGTTGTGGCAAAATTCATTCTGTGGCTTCTGCTACCAGAGCAGAAGGAACATAGTGCTGCAGTTGTTAATGACTTGATTCAAACCTCTACCAATGAACCACATTTCCTCAAGAATGTCATAACCAGAAATGAATCCTGGGTGTATCTCTAAGTGAAAGCCTGGTCATCTCCATGGAAGTCTCCTGGTTCTCCAAACCCAAAAAATCTGAGGCAAAGTTGCAGCAAGATCAAGACCATCTTAAGTGTGTTTTTCTATTTGGAAGGTGCTGTCCAACATGAATAGTCCCCTCCAGGTCAAACAATTAAGTACTACCTCAATGTGTTTTGGTGGTTGATAGATGCAATATGATTAAAAACAGCCACAGCCATGGGCGATTAGTGATTGGCAGCTTCATCATGACAATGTATCCGCTCATGCATCATGTCTGGTACAGAGTTCCTTGGCAAAACATCAAATCACCCAGTTGTCTCATCCCCTCTAGAGCCCAGATTTGGCACTCTGCAACTTCTGGCTTTTCCCAAAACTAAACATTTGAAAGGGAAGAGATTTCATATAATTGATGAGATTCAGGTAAATACAACATGGTAGCTGATGGCAATTCCAACAAGGATTTTGCAGAGTGTTTGGAACAGTGGACGAGACATGGGGAGAACTGTGTGAGGTCCCAAGGTGCCTACTTTGAAGGGGACTGAAGCATCACTGTCTGATGTACAATGTTTCTTGTATCTTGTATCTTCTTCAATACATGTCTCTATTTTTTATATTATATGTCTGGATACTGTCTGGACTGACCTCAGACATACAAATCACATAGAATAGTGCATGGTAATTAATAAATGTCAATGTGGAGAAACAAAGAAAGACTGTCTTTGAATCTTGAATGATTCAGAGGCTTTTCCCAGTTTGCTAGCTGGGACTAGCAGCTTCCCCAGCCCTCAGAGTCCCTCTGTGTAGGGACTCACCTGATCTCAGAGTCTCCAAATGCTGTACAACTGCCATTTCTAGTAAGTCCTTGGGCATTTGGAGCCTAAATTCTGACTGTAATGGTATCCAGATAAAAGGCTGCTCTCATGCATTTCTTATCAAACAAAAGAGCAACTAAGGAAAGGTCTCTAGATCTGACTGTCAGCATCTGTCTGCACTCCATGAGTCCATGGGATGGCAGAAGAACAGTCATCTTCTGATTCTGCTAATGAGTCTGACGGTACAGAGAAGTAATTTCCCACAAGGTTATTTACACAGCTACTGGTTGTTGCAGCTCATATTCTAACCCATGATTCCAGCCCCCAGTGCCTGCATTCAACTACTTTGGTTCTTTTCTTGCAGGTCATGTATTCGTCTATTTTTCTTGCTTTGTATTTTGCTCATTTGTTTGTTTTTTGCTTACTGTTTATGCTTAGCAAATAACTTCTGTTTAGATCATGCAAATTTACTGAATGATATGTATCAGGCAGTAAGCCAGGCAATAGAAATATTAAGATGAATAAGACTGTTTTTACCTTTGAGATACTTATGGTCTGATCAAGAAGATAGAAGTTTCAAAAGTACAATACAATAAATGTAAATCTTAACACTGTCAATATCATGATAAACTAATATTTTATAAAGAAATACTATGTTCATTATTCAACATTCAAAGTTTAAAATATTCTACCACTCTTTCCTGTGTTTATATATTTATTTATTCATTCATTATTTCACCTTAATGTTTATTCAAATGTTTATTAAGCTTACTTTGTGCTAAAAAATTATAAGCATTAGAAAATAAGTAAAATGGAAAAGCTATTTTTCTTACAAATTTAGCAAATCACTGAAGAGAGATATTAAATAAATAATCACAGCCAATTATATATATATATACACAAAACTTGAAGGAACTATGAGTAAAGAGTAAAAAGTATAATGTAGAATTGTAATAGAATAACTCGATTTTCATTGAAAGTTCAAGAAAGGTTTCTTTAAGAAAATAAATTTAAGTGAGCACTGAAAGATGTATAATAGCTGGTTTACCAAAGAGTATTAACATATAAGATTTATAATTATATCTATGTATATAGATAAATTTGTAAATACCAATATCATGTCTAATTTGCTTAGGTTCAAACGAGTTGTATAGAGCATCAGTATCATACTTTCAGATTTTTTGACCTTGAGTTGACCACCAACAAAACCTGGTGTCCAACTCAGATTTACCAACTTTACATTTTGTAAAAAAAAATAAATAAGAAAAAACAGTGACAGAAACAATATCTCTGTTATCATAATTTAGAAGATAATTCTAAGGCCAAAAGTGCAAGAACAGTAGAATTGATAACATTTCTTTAAAATGCATGTTTTTTTCTCTATTTTTCTCATTTCATATTAAATCAAAAACATTTCATTAAGGACTGGGAATTATTGGGCTACAGAATCTTCTGCTTCCTTGAGATATTTATAAGCACATTGGAATTATATAATGAAATGCATCCTTTTAGGTTTAGTGACCAAGAGGACCAAACAGTCCTGGAACACTGAACAGAAAATGTGGAATATGAGATAAGGCTTGAATCAGTATGAGAAGTACACGAGTGTCAGCTATTCTCGAAAACTTGCTGTACATGGGAACTGATAAAGTCCAAAATGGTGCAGCTAGTGTCTCAGTATATCAAGTCTCCCAAAATGTGATAGCATATTCATATATATACAGTCACACAGATATCTCCATACACACAGACACACACACACATATAAATATGCATATATACATAACTATTAAATGTTAAATTTATACATTTTGATTGACTTTGGGTCTTCCTTGAATCATTTTACCCCTCTAAACTTAGCCTGACAAACAGTGCACCTGTGTAACTGGGCTAAGTGCCAGGGAAAAAAATCAGGGAAATTAATTTCCAAGAGCAGCAGATAAATGGCACACCTCATTAGAAAATCTATTTAAAAGGCACATCAGGAGATGTCTGCAAGACTTTCATAAGAAATTGATGCTTCCTACCATCATCTCCTTGCTGGCTCTCTTCTCAAATTACTGATCTTACTTCCTGGCAATAAGATTCAAATTCAAGTTACATTTAATGAGTGCCTCCTATGTGCCAGGCATGTACGTTTTATATAGATTAGCTTATCTACTTCTTATGAACTGTTTTGAAATAAGTATGCTTTTCGTGGAATGCATGCAAAAATTATCAAATATGCTTTGAGACCACCTGGTAAGGCCACATATCGATTGTTTTCCTTCTTATGAATGAGGATGCTAATAATTTATGGCCTTCATTCTTAGTCAAGAAAAGCCAAGAGTTACAATAAATTTTTCCCTTGTACATTCTGACCTGGAGAGAAATCAGAACACCCACTAATGCCTAAGTCTGTGGCCATTTCTTTAGAAATATTATGTGTTTGCATGCATTGCTTAGAAAACAAATTGTCTCTCTATAAACAAAGCAAAGAAGTTCATCCTGAAAGAGTTATTAAATTATTGGGGCACCCCACCAATTTCTGGAGGGGTTTTCTGGCAAGTTGTAGAAGCTTGGGGACAAGACCCCCCAGCAACTTTTGTGACTCCCTAGCCTCAATATTAAAAATGTAATGTTGTATTGCCCCTCCCTCTCTACCCCTGCCACCCTTAACTTGGAATTTCTAAAGACATTTATCTTCCTGGCGAGAACTAAATGCAGAGTGGTAATATCTGGGTGATCAGACATCTTGCATTGTGCCTGTGGTCCTGAAACAAATATTAGTAACTATCTACTTCACTTTCACAAGCATCCCTGTTTTGGATAATAAATTATAGTCATCCTACAAGTTAGCTTTGTGTGCTGTCAAATCATGAAGCTGGAACTACATTTCCCAGAATTCCTTTACAAGTCCTTTCCAGGTCAGTTGGGTGCCTGAGAAATCTGTACGAGTTTTGGAGGGTAGAAAGAAAGTGATTAGCCATTGTTTATTCTCCGAAGGCTGATGTGGGGCAGGTGCTGTTGCAGCTCATGCACATTATCTCGGATACGCTGGCCGACCCTGACATGTGGCAGCAGCCAGCAGCAGGGCTTCCAGTTTCCGCTGGACTGCCTCCTTCAGCATACCCCAATCCTGGCCAGGTGACTGTGAGGATTCCTTGGTGAAGGCACCGATCTATCCTGCAGCTCATCCACATCATCGTAATTTGAGGTGGTGAGAGTCAAATAAGCGTTCCAGTTTGTCCCATGGTGTTCTGGTTTGTCCTTAGTCTCCCCTCTTCTATTTCCATCTGCCCTTTCCAGCGGGACTGGGTTCAAATGCCATATCCCAAAATTTGGCCCCTTGGCATGTTGAAAATATTCAGCTGAAGGAATTTTAGAACTGGTAGGTACTAGAAAGATATTCTGACCTTCCCTGAACCAGGTTAGAAAACCCTCATGAGAAAGGTGCCCTCCTTCTACCTAGAGCAAAAGGGCATTCTTATCCCCCGAAAATGCCCAGAAGAATCAAATGATTTGCTGTTTGTCCTAATTTACTACATGTACCTCATAACCTTTTTTGTTCTATCACATTTATCCACCACTTTTTACTGTTCATCAAATCCAGAGTAAAAATGCTCAGGTTTAACTATCTCTTAAGGCTTTCTTTTGCTTATGAAGGCTCCAGTGTAGCATATAAGATATATCAAATAAATCTGAATGTTTTTCTCTTTTGTTAAAGGTAGCCTAGGCCAAGATGTAGAAATGTAGAAGAAGAAAATATGTTTCCTTTCCTACACCAAATTCCATCTTGCTGATTTCCAACCCAGCCCAGACACATTGCCACAGTACTTCATAAGCCACATAATAAAATCCCCTGTCACTCCTAGTGGTTCTGCTTTGAACAAGCTCTGACAGATATATCATAGCATTGTTTGAACATTGTATTTAATAAGATAAAAGGTAGGTGAACTCTCTTTCTAGTATCTGTTTTGGTGTCCTAAAATGTGTCTAATTTGATAAGAATCAAAGCCACAAATTTCGCAGACCAGAAAGCAAAGTGCTATCTGTATTTTACAGACAAGGAAACATAAGTTCCTAGTCAGGTTAGCTTATAGGTTATAGGGCTGTGGACTGATCCCAAGTCTTCTGAAAGAAGCATGTAAAAGCCAGTTCTACAAGGGCTTCACAAGCAGATCAGGTACAGGTTAAGTTAGATCAAGTCAGAAAAGAAGGAATTGTGAAAGTTGCTCAGAGGAGAATCATTCTTATCAATTCAATATAGTATGTGCTTATAAAATCTATTTTTATTTTTCTATGAAGAATTTTTAATGCCTTCAAAGACTTTATCTACTTTTCTAAAGTGCCCGAGAGTAATTTAGAGCCCAAGGACAGCTGCCTTTACTTTTTGGTCTTTAGGGGTATTTCCAGTGTGAGTTCCGTTTCTACTAGCCTTGTTTTTTAAACATCAGCAATATATATTTCAAAGGCTATTATGTACTACAAAGTACTCATTATTATAATATTATTAATCCCTAACAAATGTTTAAAGTGTATCAATTAGAAATAATATGAGAATCATAAAAGTACCATTTATATTTGAAGTTCTTATTGAAGCAAGTGATTTTTTTTTCTGTGAGGAATCAACATAAAAAATGCAGGCTTGAACTAAATAGAGCAAAGAAATTAGAATTTAAATATGAATGGATGTGTCCCATCCAACCAAAGATTAATATGAGTTTTTTGTACTATAATTATACAAATTATTTGAACTTATATCTTTAGGTTCCAGAAATTGATCATTCAAATTTCACTCAGCTAAAAGTATTTGAACTTCCTATTTGAAGAATTTATACATTTCTTCTTTAAAATTTTAGCTTTGTGATTATTTTTTTATTTCAAATCCATTCGTGAATAATTTATCTTCCTAGATGTGGCCTCATGAGTTATCTCAACACATCTCTTTCTCTTTGCACCTATTGTAATTACAACATCTTTGTCAGCTAGAGTATTGTACGGCACTTCCTTACAGGTAAGCTCTTAACTAAAGATGTGAAACTTAGTGATGTCATTCTTTAGGGTGAAATACATAGTAGCCAGCCTCAAAAATGTCCCCCGATGATCCTTGCATGCTTTTGTTCACATCCTAGTATAGTCTCTTTCAACATTAAAGAAGACTAACCTGGGTAACAAAAAAGATAGAAATGAAAGTGTGTGAGTTCTAAGTCTAGGTCACAAGAGGCACTGAGGCGGCTTCCTGGCTCTCTCTGGAATCACTCACTCTGGAGGAAGCAGCTGCCATGCTGTGAGGACACACCAGCCATGTGAGACATTTTGCCAGTGGCTCCACTACCCCACAAAATCTTTCAGATGTCTTGCAGCCCTAGTAAATATCTTCACTGAAACCTCCAGATATACCCCAAGCTGGAACCAGCCAGCTAAGCCATTCCCAAGTTCCTGACCCACAGAAACTATGTGTACTAAAAAATCACTATTTTTGTTTTAAACCACATACTCTTGAGGTAATTTATCATGTAACAATGGATAATGTTATGAAACATAACAAATAGCCTTTCATTGTATAAATGTATTTGATTCTTACATTCTAATTTTATTAAACTTAATAATTTATAAAGTTGTTTGAAATTGCTTGACTTGTTGAAATTAAAATTTTTATGGCATATTGTTTCTTCATAATATAAGAAATTGTTTCAAAATCCAAATGTCAGTATTATTCATTCCTGTGTGCAATATCTAGCAGAAAGCTTACTATGTGGCAGCACTCATATACAGAAATATATAAGACAGCCCCTTCCTGGGATAGGGTTAAGTTTCAGAGTGAGATAGATAAGTGGACAGATTCCAAATACATTGTGTTAACTGATATAATGCAGGTGTCCATAAGGTATGAAGGAATGAAAGCACAGTACAGAGAATTCTTCTTAGGAAGCCTGAGAATGTTTTACAAAAGAAAAGGTGATCTTGAAAGATGAATGAAAATTCTCTAAATAGAAAGTTGAGAAAAGATTCTTTATTAGGATAGTCATTTATACAGTGTTTGTGCTAAACTATATTTTGTTCTAAGTACTTGAAATATAATAACTTATAAAATTCTCCTTCTCTTATTACTATTATTACATCTGCTTTGTAGGTGATGAAACTGAGACCAAGGGAGGCTAAGTGGCTTCTCCATATCACACAGCTAAAAAGTGGTAACATGCAGATTTAATACCAGGGAAATCCAACCCCAGAGTTCACATTTTTAACTACTTTAATACAGTTTTGGCTATCTAGGTGGGGCTAAGAGAGAGGAACAGTATAAGCACAGGCATTGAGAAGTTGAGGGTATGTTTTTCTAGAGAAATAAAAACAGGGATGAACAGTAGTGATATGACTGAAAAAACAAGTTCATTAGTTGAATTACAAGAATTAAATATAGAGCTAAGCCAAGGACTTAAATATCATACCAGGCATTTTGTACTTAGGCAATAGGACGTAGTTGATGGAATTTATGTCACATGCAGATACCTCTGGAGCAATGTTAAATGTGAGAGACTAGATGAGGGAGACCAGAAGAATTTCATTAATCCCCTAAAAAGAGAATCAAAGCCTAAAGTATAGAAATGGAGATGGTGGTAATATGAGAAGGGAGCAAATTTATGAGACATGGAGCAAGCTGTCACAGAGCATGGTGACTAATCAAATGCCAAGCAGATTTAAAAGATGACTTGCAGGTTTCTTTTTGTCGGGAATGGATAGTTGGTTAGGTCATTGATAAAAATAGAAAACTGGAGGAGGAGACCTCACATAGAAGATGTGCTTAATAAACACTTCCTAGGAGAAGAAATAAAGTAGTAGCAATGCAGAGGCTATTTTTTCTCTAATCAGGTGAAATGCCAGTAACATAGGCATTATTCATCGCACTTAATTACAGTGATCCAAGAAAGAACCCCTTACTGTGAGTTAAAAGTGTGTTTTATACTTAAGAAATCTCATCTGGAAGTCTAATGGGTAGCTGTTCATTTTGTAAAGTAAGATCAAATCCATTTCAACAGAAATTTCTGTAATGTACTTTTAAATTATTAACTTTACAAATATTAAATTTACATGTAGTTATTAACATCTATTGTAAACATTAAAGAACTATATTTTATGATCATATTTGTTTCTAAAATTTAAATGAATTAAAGTCTAAGAAAGGAAAGGTAAAATATCACAGTCAATATGGGCTAAAGGGAAATAAAATCTTCTAGAGTAACATAACTAATTGTTTTTCATTTAAAATTCTAAGTAATAATTTTATATTATGAGCATTTCTGGTGTATATTCTTTTAAGAGTCTACATTACACAATTTTTAATACAGCCTATTTGGAGCAGAGGTTTATGGCTCTGAATGAATAGCCTTTTTTGCTTTGGTTGATACCATGGACATACTTCTACCTGTTAGAATGGATGATTCGGCCCAGCTGCTAACGGTGCGAGTGGGCAGCATCCTTTCAACTGCACCTCCTAGTCAATGAGCCCAAATGATGCAATTTTATAACTTTTCAAATTTATATTTGTATTTCTTTTAACATAGCCATTGTTTGGCACATAGAGTAGATCCTCGATACACTATTGTTTAATGCATAAAATACCATAATGAAAACCAGAGGGATGCTGGGTATATAGAATGCAACTTACAGTAATTACAGTTTCTGGATGTGACTGATTCCACCACTACTGAAGAAGGAAAATGAGTGGGCTAGGGAGGGATGGGTGGTACAAATATGAAGAAGCACTTTAATAGGTTAATGAAATGTTTTTGCTTGTGGTAAAAAGCGATAAGCAAAAACTCATTCATCTATTCATTTAATATTTATTGAATGCCTGACTAATTCCTTCCTTCAAGGAATGCACAGTCAATAGAGCATGTCAGATGAGAAAATAGATAAATATAATTTTTAAAATGTAAAAAGATTTTCAAAAGAGGGATGAAAAATATACTCAGAGATTGAATTGCTATAATGAAAATCTACCTTCACATGTGTTTTTCCAGTTTTACTCCAAAACACAAGGACATTCAAGATATAATAGCTCATTATAAGTCATTCTTGGAAACTCCTTTAACACTCTTTTATTTTCAGGAAATCAAAATGGGATGTTTTGATAGGAGGAACAAGGAGTATGTCTGAAAAGGAAGTTTGAAGCCAGATGGCATATGGACTTAAAAATACTTTACCCTATATTCCATTTGTCCAAAAGCTTTTCATTTTGTTTTATATTACCTGCTGTAAAACTACAAATTACCCTTTATTATTGGTTAATAAAGTTCCAGTTCCAAAATGAAGTATCTGCCCAATCTTTTTAATCATTATGAAATTATAACCTTCAGCCTCTGTTCAGTTCTACAAATAAGAAAATCTATTTTATTTGAAATACAGGCAAAGAGGAAAAATAGAAGGAAAAAGCAAAGAAGGAAACTAGATTCAGTGACCTAAAATCATGTCTGTTAGGTGCTTATTTGTCACATTAAGATAGGGTAGAGAGAGACAAAGCCAGAACTGGGGGAGGCTCTGTTTCCACTCATTTAAAAGCCAAATTTCACAGATCTTACCTGAAAAGTTTTTGTAGTCCACTAAATCAAACATAACAACAGCAACAGCTGACCACGTGATTATCAGAGCTATGACCAGAAGCCAGGCCGCCGGGGAGCTGAATGTGGTCACTATGTCTTCTGTGACTGTCCTCTTCAGCACTTTCCCAGGGGATTTGGGCACAGATCCGTTTTTGTTGTCTATAACAGTTGTAGTCGTGGATGCATTTCCTAACCAAATAAACAGTCAGAAAGAAGAATTACAATTTAGAAATTCACAGCAAATGTTAAAGACAAAATACAGATTATGTAAGTATGTGTAAATTGTTTATGCTATTTTCTATAATAGGACACACCTATTGAGGGGCAGGGCCGTACCTCACTGCTCACTGCCACGTTGTCTCTTCCCAGGGTTTCCCCTCCTCTCTGAAACCCACATGCTCCTGTAGCCAGCACCCCATAAATGCTGCCATTCGGACCACAAACCTTGCCATCAGCTTGAACTCATCTTTGTTCCTCCCTTACCTTCTCCCATATCCACGGCCATCATGGACAATGAGTTCTGGGGGTAAGTTGCTCTTTAATACTCTTTTTCTTTTTTTAGACTCATTGTTAGGCTCAATGCAAGCAAAAGAATCTACTCTGGGAGCGAAACAAAACAGTAGCAAAATAGTTCAAATGGATGAAATTCTTTCTAGATATCCTGGTTTAACTGTATAACTAAACTTTTTACTGAGGCCCTTCTTTATTATTGGTGAAGGGGCACAGAAGATCTAAGAAAATAATGTGTATTATATGCAGTAACTTTTTTATTCCTGCTTTCAGGAGTCTGCATATTCATGACCAAAAAAAAATTAAATATAAAGAATAGTAAAATAGATAAATAGGCAATTCTTTACCATTTCACTACCCAGAAACAACTAATACAACTTTTTTAGATTAAAGTGGCAAACCTGAGCACATGTTTTTAAAAGACTAAAAAGCTAATGGGGAACATCAGTAATATAATTATTTGATTAAGATTTTTAAATGACTTTAGGTAAAAATTCACAATAGTGACAATGAATCTCCTTTCTTTTCTGAAAAACTATGTGAATATATATCCCAAGTTCATGAACTCAATTTAGTTGAAGTGATAGCAAGATGGAAAAATACCTTTGAAAATAGATTTCACAGACTGTTTTTAAGATGGTGTTCCAAGAAGGAAAAATTAGAAAGCACTCATATCATATCCTCTCATTGATTTTTATACCAAATTCCCATTACTTCTAATGGCAGTTCCGAAAATGGATGAATGATAGGAGTCTTTGAAATGTGATTTAAGAGCCAGTGAATCAAACCTTTGGAATAGTGATTTGCAAAAGAGTAAGTGAATTGGAAGTGTTTAGGAGAGGCCTACCTGAAAGTTGATATGTTGTTAATCTCCAGTTTTTGTGATTTTTGTTTTTTAACCTCTGGAAGGCTTTCTACTATCAATATACAGAGAACACTGGAAGAATTGCAAATTCACTTCAGTGAACTGTGTATTAGAGAGTATTTCTGTAGACAATATTATACACACCTGCACAGTATCTTGAAACTGAAGGAATAAATTTACTGAGATTTGATACAAATTAGTTGAATCCTGGTCACATTTTTAAAAGACAGAAAAGTTTTTTAAAAAGTGGAATTTCTAAATAGTTTTCCATGTCTTGATCAAAAAGTAATGAAAATTTAGAGTTAAGATATTACTTTATATTTTTAAAGACCTGACTACATATATGAATTCCAAATTTTATTTCATCTTATAATTCTGTTAAATCATTTAGCACATTTAAAAAGATAAAAGTGAGAGTTAACTGTAAATGATTTTTTAAATATTTTCATATTTTCTTTATCTTCGTATCCTCAAAAGTTCCATTTAGGAATAAATCAAGAAGACTGAAAGGTGGTAAAAATATATTCTGAGTGTCAACTGCAAAACCACAAGCAACTTGAAAGTTATCTTGCTTAAAGTAAACTATGTATTGCCTTTGTTATGAAAATACACTAAGTCGTACCTTTCATTTTCCATTCAAGTTTACAAGTCTTGGAGCCAAAAAGAATAAAACTGAAGGAAATGAAATTATCTCCTCTGACAACTGGTCAAGATAAATGCAAAGAACAGCATATGTAATCTGAGATTACGTAATGTTTGACAAGTTCTTTGAGGATGACAAGAGCTAGTAATAGACATGGTGGGGAAAGTGGCAGGTAAATACCACTGAGCAATTTAAAATGGGCCATCTTCTTGAAAGTTGGTGTCTCCGAATTGGAGCAGAGAAGCGAGGATATGTAACAGTACTTTCTGACCCTGCTTTTTAATTTCATTGGTTCTGAATTCATACCAAGTATTTCTACAGCCAGAAAGACAGAATCAGCTTTGAAAGAAGTGGGAATCTGGCTGAAAGGCCTCGAGACTCTGCCCCAGAAAGTACAAAGAATGGCTCATGCAGTGGTTCCAAAGACCAGCTTCACAGTCAGGTTATACATGGGAGAATAAATCATGAGCATCCTAAAAGAAGTCACTTAACTTCATCATGCCTTATTAATCAGATGAGGGAACTGCCAAGTGCCTTTTCCCATTATGATTCCTATGGGACACTGGCAATACAATCTCTTCCAGGATGTTCAAGGAGAGCACCTATATTCTAGAATGGTATGAATAAAGTACTGTACCCCATTACATAAAAGCATTAATTCTGAGTTTTGTTTTTCACTGGGTAATATGGTTTGTGGAAGGCCCCAAAAGTATATCTTTGCCTTCAAGAATTAGAAAATGAAGGAGACTATATACTATTATGACATTATAACAATATGTTTTTATTCCAAAAGTGTATCAAGAATCTAATTCTCAATTATAAGGAAGAATAATCTTTGATAAATACTTTTAAGTATGCCAAAAGATCCATGTAAAATAAGAATTTTGGAGAAACTACTGAAATATCTTTTGACAAATATAGTTAAACAGTAAAAAGTCCATCTTTAATTTACATATTTTATTATCCTAGTTTTTGCACAATATAAATGTATTATTTACATAGATATTTATGACAATTAAATTATGTTTTTCTACAAGTGTATATAAAATTAATGAAAATAGGTTTTGATAAGTAAGATAAATCATGGCAATTCAAAAAAGTAAATAACCCTAGATATTCTAATGGATGGATAGAGAAGTTAAGGTAGCTAGATGGAACATAAGAAATGACCTAGAGTAATATTTAGAAGACTCTAGAATCTAGGCACATTTTTTAAAAGAAACAACACTACTAATTTTCAAGGTAAAAATTGCTTTTGTCTCAAACCTGAAACTGATCCCTTGCCAATTTTAATGAAAGCTCTAAATTGTTACCTTTTCTTCCAGATTTTGTGGGATATGATTATTTTAATATTTCAGAGAATAATTTGGCCACCTAATCTGCCTGCTGAGATAAAAAGATATTATACCTATTCTGTATGTTATTTAACATTTCCTTCTGCTCATCCACTCTGTCTACTTTCTAGCATGTAAATTTTTTTCTAGTGATGAGACTAGAAGGTGAACAATGCCCTAGCTCCCAGCCATAGGAATGGGCCTTCAAGACAAGCCTAGTAATTCATAACTCTACCTTTTGCCTGTGACAGTGAGTGGATGGGGCAATCAGGGACTTCCACAATTTTTATGGAACTGTTTGAGGATACTCTCTTTCTACAGGGGTTGCTAAGCTGGCGGGGTCCACTAGTGGCCCTCTGGCCTACTGGGGTTCATGAGGCCAGCTGTGTTGAGAGTCAGGTTTATCTCTGGACTTTCCAATTATGAGAGTGTATCAACTGCTTTGATTTGGTTGAGTTTGCATTACCAGCCATCATGAGCTCTGACTGGCCCTGTTGCTAGAAAAGTAAATAATTATTTTCCTTCAGCTGTTGTATCGTGAGGAGTGATCAGCCAGAATGATCTAATATACAACTTCTTTTTAAAATCATTTTCATTTTAGAAATAAAATCCAAATTTCATTCTTATGTGGCTGCATTGTCATGATTCTAAACAAACAGATGCATTTTGGATTGGCAAAGTGAATTGCTGACATCGAGTTCCTCTTACTAGAAAGAGCTTGCTCTTGCTCTTGCTCTTGCTCTCAGTCTTGCTCTTGTTCTTGCTCTTGCTCTTGCTCTGTCTCTCGGTCTTGCTCTTGCTTTTGCTCTGGCTCTCTCTCTTTCTCTTGCTCTTGCTCTTGCTCTGGGTGAATGAGAGACAGAAACTCCCTCCCTGGGCAGTGGTGCTGCTCTGTGACCTGCTACCCACTTTCCAGTGGTCCTTCCTGCAAAGTAATAGGTGTCTCTTCTGGTATCACCTCCTCTAAGCACAGTTTTCCTCCACCTTTTCAACTTAGTACTTATTCCCCATTCAGATTCTAGTTTTCCTACAAATAGCAAACTGAATTTAAAGGTGGAGAACAATAAGGACTGTATAACTATAATTTATTTTTTAAAACAAAATGTATTGAACTAACATACTGCATGTAAAATGTGTTGTTTTACCAATCTAAACTTGGCAAGGATTTCTGATTATTTTTCTATTAAAATGATAGTTCTATTAAGACTTCATTGTTAAAAATCCAATTCCTCTTTCAAGAATCACCTGAAATGCCAACTCCATAATGATATATTCTTCATCGTTTTAAATGAACACTGTTGATCTTACCAGTGATGCTGTTATGTGGTTTTGATAATACAAGTGCACAGATAAAATTGTTTGACTTTTGTGAAGCCCTCTGTTTGTTTGCTCAACAAAGCTCTATGTCATAGCACATCATCTATTCTCTTATAGTACTTATCAAAACACTTTTTACACAGTGAGGCCCAGTAGATACTTACTCTGAAGTGAAACTTCATAATGTTTGTTAAGGGGAATCAGCTAAAAAAAAAATGTTATGTTAGATGACCTCAGTATTTCTATTTATAGAAGGTTGTTCAGTGCATAGTAACATCTAACCAGAGAAAGAAATTAAATATAAAACAAAATGTATTTTTATGACATGCAAAAATGTTGAGATGAGAGCTATGTTATTGATGTAAAACATATCTGTTCAGGTACACCTCAATAATTAGTGGGAAGCTTAGCTACTCAGAACAATTAAGGCTACCACAGAGGAGGAAAGAATAGTAGGATAGAGAGAAAGGTATGCAATGTTTTTGACTGAAGAAAGCACATATTTGCTAAATAATTTAGCTGAGATATTCCTCACTAATGAAACAATTAAAACTAACCTCTCAGATGTTATTAAGGCAGTTAAATCTCCAAAAGTTTTTGAAAAAATATCTGACAGACAAGAGAGGTTTCTACAGCCAGATTAGGCAGAGTACGTGCGTAGATGAATATGAGTACTGGGGATCAGTTTACAAATATGTGATGATGCATTGTCTTAGTTGGCTTGGGCTGGGCTGCCATAACCAACAACCACAAACTCATTGTCTTAAACAGTGGGAATTTACGTTCCACAGTTCTGGAGGCTGGAAGTCGCAGATCAGAGTGACAGCATGGTGGATTCTGATAAGGACTTTCTTTGGCTTGCAGATGGTTAGCTTCCTGTGTCCTCACATGGCAAAGAGAGAGCTAGCAAGTTTCCTGCTGTCTCACTTTACAAGGGAACCAATCCCAGCATGAGGACTCTATCCTCATGACCTCATTTAAACCTAATTATCTCCCAAAGACCCCCTCTCACAAGTGTTATTGCAATGGGAATTAGAGCTTCAACATGTGAAGTTGGAAGGGCATAATTCTGTTCATTGAATGCATATTTCTATTTGATTACTTTAAGTTGCTCAAAATAATATTAATCTATTTTAAGCTCAGTAAGCATAGCTTTTTTAATAGAGCTATCTCTTTCATGTTAACAAATAAATGAAAATCATGGCCACGGCTCTTTCCCAGTACATGTTTAAATAGCAAATCAAAATGTCAGTGGGAACTGCATATAAAGAAATAGTTTAGGGATGAAAATTAATCAACAAGACCTATGAGATGACTCTTTTGTTACAATGATTTTGACAGATTCAACCAGATTTTTTTTTTAGGAAAATAATCCATTCTCACTGCATGAACCCAGGAAGTCCCAAGCAAGATTTTATGAATTTGCTGTTTGGGGATGGAATCTACAGAAAATCTCCCAAAGTCCATGGATTCAGCTTCAGGCAAATTAGATGTTAGACTCTGGTTCCTAGCCAATGTGATATAAATAGGGCAGACATAAGATTCATGGACAATATTCAGTTTCTTTGCAAATAATTTTCTAGCATTTTTGTTTGGGTTGACACATTTTCATCCTGGGCCAAATATGCGTAAATGAAACCCTTTACCTCACCCCAACAGTCCTTCTTCTGAACTTGCCTTCCTGACATTGAGACACAAACCTTCTAGAACAGAAAAGGCTGGAGTAATGGCATGATATTTCAATTTGGAAAAGAAAAAATACGGAACTGAATGCTCCAAAATTATTACCTTTCCATGATTTGTTGACTCTAATGTATGTTTTTTACTTTCTTCCTTAAGAATTAGTCATCTCCTGCTACATTACCCCATATGGAGTCATAATCCAACCATTCTGGTGTCACCATAGTTTCTACTTTAATTAAGAAAGTATGACAGTCACACCCCCCCAAAAAGACACTCAATGTATTCATACTTTTCATGTAAATGTATTCAGTAATAATAAGGCCTTCATGTAAAGCATTTTCTTAAAATTATACTCGTAAAATGATGAGTATAATTTTCTCACATTGCCATCAGCTACTTCCCGGAAATTTAAGAAAATTCAAGAACTAAGACTTAATTTTTTAAAAAATATGCTCTGGATAACATTTTAGGCAAATGTTTTCTGAATCAACCTTGTTTATTTTTTGATATATTTAAGTATAAAGAAAACTAGGCCTGCATTTTCTATTGATAAGGAAATTTCCATCCATTTGTTGGAAAAGATGTGATAACTCAAAAATTTAATATTTTCCATATGTATATGCATAAGAACAAGGAGATATGTGACTAATTTTATTGAGTACTCCAGGGGCATTTGAAATAAAAATTGCAATGAGGTATCCTATTTATCTTTGTATGTCTTTAATTATTGATATGAATTGATACTTTTTATAGTTACTCCAGAATTAATGTTATTGCTGTAATTGGATTGAAAACAGATCCATATACTTTTTTATTTCTAATAACATAAAATATTTAAGAATTTTATTGACAAAAATATATATACTTAGATTTGAGCACCATTATAATAGGATAGTACTATACTTTGTTTAAGTTGAACCCAAATCTTCTTCATTAAGGTATTTGTTTAGAACAGATCAGAATAGTGTAGCCCTAGCAGTCATTTTTCTAAATTGAATTCACATATCCCATGAAAAGAATACACATATTGTATGAAGAAAATGCAGCCTGAAATTTAGGGAAATAAGATTTCCTGTGCTTTTTCAATAATTTAATCTATAGAGGAAAGAAAAGCAGCTTCCTGTGCCTTTCAGAGGACTTCTAAATGAGCTTGAAGTTCCTTTATATGTTGCTGAAAAGAACGTTAAGGTATCCATGGCCATATTTTAAAAATGCAAGAAATTAGGTAAACACAAATAGTACTTTATACAAATATTTCTTCTAAGGAGTTCTCTGAGTTTTAGAAACAGCTGAGAAAGCTGCACACATCTACAGAGCCAGTCAAGTATTTTACTCCTCTTTGATATAAAACAAGGAGTTAAAAAGAAGTTTTCTGAAGTCTACTCATTATCAGAGTTTTCAAAGTATGTATATTGCTTAGTCACTAACATTTTCATTCTTTGAATTGTTTGTCCAAATAGATCTAAAATTGGTCTTAAATTTTCTGTGAGAAAGATGCCACTCGTTGGCAACTAACAAAAGGCTTTTTCTCGGGACAGTTACAATTCTGATACAAAACAATTTTTAAAAGCAAAGATATAAACAAAACAATGAATGGCCAAACTCTTCTCATCTAGCTCCTTCACTGGGTAATTCTTACTGGGCACAATAGCATCTCATTGAGTATTATGGAGATAAAATTATATTCTCAGCACCTCAAGGAAGAAAAAATAAATGGAAAATTAGGCTCTTGTGTTCTAAGAACCTACTTGGTACTTACTGTGAGGCAAATTCAACTTTTGGTATTTGTATTGCAGACTGGGAGACAGGGGCCCCTTTCCTTAGAGTCAGTCCAGGGTCAACTCTAGGAATTGGGACCACCAGAAACATGACACTGTAAAATCCCCTATTCTATCATTTCAAATAGCTCCTAGGAAAGGATTTTACCATTGACAGGCCCACATTCTGACATTTAGATTGCTCAGAGCAGTTATTTCTATGGAGAGAGAATTTTCATAAGCTTTATTTGACTAAGCTTATTGAAGCATTACAACTGCATTAGGATCACCAAGCCACAGTGGATTCAGTAAAATAGGCTTCGTAAAATTGTCCCTGCCCTAAAGCATGAATTTCTAGAAACTACTAAACAGCCTTCCCTTGAGTAACAAACGTAGTAGCATCTATAAGATGTTTGCCATCCAATGTCTATTTCTGTCTTAGAAGAAGATAAATGAAAAACATTTTAAAAATCTTTTCTTGCATTAAAAAACTCACTTTCCTATTTTTATTTCATAACAAAAGGAAAACACATAATCATTCAAATTTGCGTATTTAACCCCATGGTTCTATATTAGAAGAGGTTTTCTAAATATGCCATTAATTTTTTCCACATCTTACTTCTGATTAAATGTGCCTCTTGTAAATGATTCCACATATCATAAAAATATTCAGATTATAAAAAAGTTTGCTAAGGCAATTTTTAGGGGAAAAATTATAAGTATTGATATCCCAGCCCCCAAACCCATCACAATTACATTGCCTTAGGTGTACATAGAATCTCTGCTCCAGGGCAATTAAAAATTATCACATAAGCCAGAAATTTTGGGAAAAACTCAGTCATTTCAGAAGTCACAGTGACTCCGAAAGAGCATTTGTGTAAAAGTGGAGGATATCATATGAGTAACGTTATTCAAAACTTAAAGTAGTAAAAGTTTGATTTGTTATTTGGCAAAAAGTTAGACACTGTAACAATTTTCTACAGCTGTCATGACAAAGAACCACAAATTGGATGACTTGAACAAAAGAAATTTATTGCCTCAAAGCTCCAGAAGCCAAAAGTTAAAAATTACTAAGGTGTTGGCAAGGTTGGTTCCTTTGGAGGCCTTAAGGGAAAGATCTGTCCCAGGGTGCCATCTTCAGCTTCTGGATGGCCGTCTTCTGTTCACGTGGCATCCTCACTGTAGGCATGTCTATCTCCAGATTTCCCTGTTCTATACACATCAATCAAATTGGATTAGAATTCAGGCTATAGACCTAATTTCAACTTGATTATCTTTGTAAAAACCCAGTCTTCAAAAAAAAAGTCACAGTCTGAGGTACAGGTATTAGGACTTCAACACAAATGGGGGGCAGAACTTGCGGGATACACAATGTAACCCATGAAAAATATTACATGGTCTCTTCACCATACCAAAAATTATCTTTTAAGAGTTAAAGTTATCCTATGAAATTACTATTAGCTTCAGTAAAATGAAGCTTTGAATTAATCAAATTATTGAGGAAATCTAGGACTCCTCAAAATGAAAATGTAACTGGAAACTATGAAATTATTCAAGCGACAGCATTTGGTAGTAATGCTCTTGCTTATTTTCCTTCTGCAGCTGGAGCAGGGCTGACTGGGGGACTTCATGGATTTCACCTCATCTGTGTGGGAGCCAGGAAGTCTCTGCAAATGTAAATCATATGCGGGCCCTCCCCCCTACAAGGACCATGACCAGCTGAAAATGAAAGCATGTGATAACCTTCAAGGAAAACCATAGTGCTCAGAAAATGTGCTTATACACGAATGTGCTCTAAAGCAAAGTCCTGGGCATAAATTTTGTATTTAAAAAATACATATAATTGTATGTTTTTTTAAATTTTATTTTGAATAGTGATTTATTTTCAACTAGTAGGCAGAGTGAATTTTTAAAATTATTTTAATCATTGTTTAAGTACAGTTTTCTGTCATTTACTTCCATCCCAGTCCACACCCCCAGTGCTCCCCACCTCCCTCCCATTTCCACCCCCCTTAGTTTTTGTCCATGTGTCCTTTATACTTGTTCCTAAATCCCCTCCCTTTTCCCCTGAAATTCCCTCCCCTCTCCCCTCTGGTTACTGTCAGCCTGTTTTCTATTTCAATGTCTTTGGTTATATTTTGCTCGCTTGTTTGTTTTGTTGTTTAGGTTCCTGTTAAAGGTGAGATCATATGGTATTTGTCTTTCACCGCCTGGCTTATTTCGCTCAGCAAAATGCTTTCCCTGGGCATAAATTTTGGGTTTAAAAAATACATATAATTGTATGTATTTTATGTTTTTTGTATTTTAAAATATGTATGTGCACATAAAACACAAGCACAACAGGCTAGGGAGGCACATGCTATCAACTTATTTTAATGAAATAATAGAATATCACATTTCAAAGTTACTGCAATTAGGTCAGATATTTAACACAACTACTTGTCCAAATTATTCTTCTTTCACTAAATTGAAGTATTAGATTCTTTTAACTAGATATTTAAAATTTAAATAATCCCATTTTGTAGCCTTATTAATCTATAAACTATAATGTAAAGACCACATACTTTTTGCAAAAAGAATCAACATTTATGAATGTTTTGTTTTCAGACAAAACTTTATTATAAGTTGTAGCTTTGTATGATTTAATTATATGTCATAAAAAACTGATGATTGTTAAATTAAAATATAATAAATGTAATTCTCTAAAGGAAATCTGCTTCCTTCACTTATCCCAGAAAAAGAAAAATCCCCTCTAATAATTAAGAAATGAGAAAAGCATAAATGTTATTGAACAGAATGAAACCCTGGCTGTAATATTTGTTGATTAATCCTAAGAACATATACTCAACAAATTCAGGGCCTGATAATTGAAACAAAAAATAAAAGCAGATCAAAAAAAAACTAAGTCATATGGTTCAAACCCAGAAAATGCTTCTGTGATACAGAAACAACATTAGGTTAGACTGTCTGTATTAACCACAATTTCTTATTCATAAAATAATGACCATGCTTGAGTCCTTGAACTCCATAGTACCATTGAAATGCATGGTATAGCAAATTAGCAATGTTTCCTAGTGTTCTGCAAACTGTTTCTCATGAAACCCAGAATAATCTATAATATCTAAGTCTTAATTATGTAAAGCAGAACATTTTAATGAAATCACTTATTAATTTATTCCATTGTTCATTTGTACTTCTCATAGATCTTATGAATAAAAGTCCTTTTGAAAACTCATTATTCTACCAGTGTTCCCTATGAAAGAGTATTCCCACCCCCATGGCAGTTTCTGTAGTCACGTCCTCCCCAGGTTCTATGACCTAAAGCAAGCCTATTTGTGAAGGGGACAAAATCAGTTTGCCTTGCAATTGGTCCTAATGAAAGAGTGAAGAGCCACTAAGGGAATTTTCCATAAGTAGATTTGCAAACCTAAATGAGAAATTAAAAAAAGAGTAGTCAAGCATT
The DNA here is from genome assembly GCA_004027735.1 of Carollia perspicillata. Classification (NCBI taxonomy): domain Eukaryota; kingdom Metazoa; phylum Chordata; class Mammalia; order Chiroptera; family Phyllostomidae; genus Carollia; species Carollia perspicillata. Next base: position 38,113 of record PVKM010001008.1, read on the forward strand.
CTTTTTATCTTTCCTTAAAAATAATGTTGGTTCTTCTGAAAGGAAAGAGTAATCAGAAAAGGCCTTGTCAGATGATTTTTTAGAAGACATTAAAAAGATGCTACAGGTTGATAGCAAAAATCTGGGGATGGAACAGTACACTGGGAGCTGGAGTAGGGCTGACTAAGGGACTTCATGGGTGCCACCTCATCTGTTTATGAGCTGGTCTCTGTAAATGTAAATCAGGGACTGCCCCACCCTTCCTACAGTGGCCAAGACCAATTCAACATGAAAGCATGTGATAATCTTCAAGGAACACTATAGTGCTAAGTAAGCACCAATAAGGGATCTGCCCTCTAGCAAAGTTCTGGGTGCAGTAAAAGTGCTCTTATGCAGGTGACACAAAACTCACAGATCATGTAACTGTCACCTCCATGGTTGAGGTTCTGTTATCTACCTAGACCTACCTCTAACCACGACAGAAACCAGCAGGATGAAGTTTCCACCAAGTCTTAGGTAACCCAAGCTTTCATCACTCATGCCTTCCGATTAGATACTCTAGAAAACCCCAAATCTCTGTTAAACCCGGGGCACACATGTCCTCTCACTCCTCTGTAAATATGACTTGTCTGTAACCTAAATCTAAAACAACTTCACCACATTGCCCATCTTGCCCCTTACTCCCTCTTCAAGACTCAATTTTACTGGAACATAACCACACTATTCATTTATGTATTGTCTCTTGTCTGTTGTCAATGTTTTCCTGCCATAGGAATACATCTAAAACATTCCTGCCATCTAAAATATTTACTCTCTCTGGCCATTTATAGGAAAAGCTTGCCAATTCTGCCCTTTGTTCTAGAAGAGTAACTGACCAACTAAAATTTAAAATACATCTGAATAATGGTTTTAAAATTGGGAAATGATCATTTAAACTAGCATTTTATAAATACTAATCGGACATAGAGGAGCCACATGGGACAGTGACATAAAAGTAGGGTATAGGTGGGATTGTGCTAGGATTGAATCCTTGTTTTGTTT
>PVKM010001008.1:39232-85243 GCA_004027735.1 Carollia perspicillata
GAAGTAAAAATGTATTTCCCCATTTTAATTTTAAACATGTTTTAAAGCTTGGTTACGGTCTCAGTATGCCCCTAGAAACCTGTTCAATATTATGCAGCTGAATTGTTACACAAATAAAACTGTAGTCATTCTCATGCTTTTTATGTGTTTGTACATTATCTCTGCAAGGGATAAGAGTGAGCCCCAGTCAGCTCAAGCTTCAGCTCTTTCGGGAAGCTAAGGTGTTTTAAATGGTCCTCCTGGACACTTCCAGACCACCCTCTTAGCATATTTACCTTGGATCTACCATATTATACTACAATTGCCTGTTCATGTTTTTGGATCTCCCTCTAGACTGTAAGCTCTTTGAAGCTTCTCATCTTCATTTGTATACTTCTGGTGTCCAGCACAATGACTCACCTTAGGTAAATGTTATAAAATTGGTGTGCTGACAAGAATATCAAATGCCTCATGGTGTTTTTCATGCAGTAGGCTTTACAAACACATGTGCTGTGTTAGAGAAGGCTGAGAGAATACCCTTCTGTGCGCTTGGTGTAGTCTCAGGTTGTTGTTACAAGAGCGCGTTTTGCACCTGCCCCAGGTTATCACAGCATGTGAAGCTTTGCCACCATGTAAAGAAATAGTGCTCTCCCTTCCCCTGACCTTCATGGGGTCCTCATGTAGCACACCACTGATTCTCAGCCTTTGAGTCCAGTAACCTCCCGAAGAGGGAACCGAGAACGATGGTGTGTCGTTCTGGGAATGGCACCTGAGTTGGGGATGTGAAGGGAAGGGATGTAGGACTCTACAAGGGAGGGTGAAACATAATTGAGTCATCAGTGGAGTGAATGTCTGATAGGCCTTGGCAGTGGCCACAGGGAGCAGCAGGAAGCTTTGCTATGAGAAAATAAGGGAGGGATGGAAACAAAGTTTTGATGGTACAGAGTAGTGTAAGCTGATTTCAGTTTTCAAGGTCCTAAATTTTGTCTCCGTAGAGACATACAAGGATGGGAAGAAAATTCAGAGTTCTGTGTTAGAAAATATTAACAACTCTGGTTATACGCGGCAAAGGAAGATAGCTAAGAAAGGAAAGCTACCACCATCATATTCACAGATAATTATAAGTATTCCTGGGAGGTGTTCATAAGTACAGAACTAACTGTATTATCCCCTTTGTGCTTTCTAATTTTAAACTCTGGAGAGCAGGATTTTTAGTTCAGATAATTGTATACATTGCATACTATTGTTTCATTTAGGGCTCTTTATAAATGTTTTAAAGACTGAAATAAATTATTTATATTTCACTTATCAGTTGAGTAATTGAACATACTAAAAAGTTTAAAATGTGAAAATATTTTTAAGTAAAAATATTTTTAAACAATGCTTCACCCACCTGATTTCTCATCCTCTCCTTATTCGCTTTGCCGCCCATGTTTTACAGTATTTGTGTTGGTATACGAAGCTGACTGAAAAGACTCTGTAAGCACAGCTTAATATAATGTGAGATAATGAATATAAAATATTTTCATATAGAGTTTTAATAAAGATCTTTGTATTAAAGTTTTATATTTTCCTAAATATACAACAAGACAGAATTCTCATTTGATAGGTAAGGAAATGTTTTGCCATTGGCAATTCAGACTTTTTCAGGACCAAACTCAATCAACTCTTATGAACAAAGATAATACTTTAGCTTAAAACAGGTTAAAGAAGCCTACAGTGATGAGTCTTCATCAACCCTTTCGTCAACATTGCTGCATGTCTAGCCATATGAACTTAAGAGTAAAGTTTCAACCCTTTTTGTAACTTGAAAAGCAGGTTTCCTGCTTCATGGCAGGGACCACATTTTTTAACACTGGATCAAGCATAACTGAGAATCAAGGCAAGGTGGTCTTCTCCAAAGCCCCAGCTACTCCAAATGCCTCATTGGTGCTAACCAGTAGAAGGCATCCCCTCTAAACAATCACAGTTGTCACACCAGAGATCAGGGCTTGTTGACTAGAGAACATGCTAGATTCTGTCTTGCTTCTTTAGCTAGGCAACTTTCTGCAAGGCACAACCTTTGGCAATCCCAGTCTTGATCTCTGTGGACTGGGGAATGTTAGGTCTGCAGGAAGCCACTAGTAAGTTCAAAAGGTTTTGTTTGTTTGTTGGGGTAACAATATCATATTATGCATTTGTGTAATATTTCAGTATTTGTAATACAAGGTTCACATATCTCAAATAACCTTCTTGAGGCACGCTAGCAGCTAACCCCACTTTCGCTTTGGAGAAAATGGATACTTAAAGAGATTATGTGATAAGTACTGGAAAATAATCCTGCCAAGACGAAAATCCAGAGCGGTAGATTTAGGCAATTCTCTCAGCTGGAACTAGTGCATCAAGTATAGTGCCAAATACCTACTGAGGTACTTGCCCTACCTCAATCAAAATAAAGGAGAAGGAATAAAGACTCTGTTGGCAACATAGAGAACCTGAGCTCTGCAGAAATCATAACACTTACCATAAATTTATCCCCCCTGAGTTTACAAAGGTAAATCTGGGAAAGGGCAGTTTTCAAAACAGCACTCTCGTTATTTCTGTGCCCTACAGACTGGCAACCACAGCCCAGGATAAATCTCAAAATAGCAACAAAGGCAAAGCTTAATCACGATGTTATTCCCCCATAACAATGACTTTGTTCTATTACTTTAGCGAATGGACAGTGATTATATTTAAAATAAGTGTGTAATTTCGATTTATAAAATTATATAGCACTATAAAATTGCATTTTGACTTTAGAATGTGTTATTCAATCTAGCATCAGTTCTTATTTAAATTTCAGATATTTAGATATCAGGTATTTGTTATTCCAAAGGCTAATGTATAACAATAGATCATGGGTGTATTAAAATCTAATCACAATCATAATAGTACTCATTTTGACGTTTTTTCTGTATTTTCATTTTTAAACATAATCAGCACAAAAGAAATTAGAAAGGCATTATAGAAAAGAAGCAGAGAGGGGTGAAAATTAAAACCACAATGAGGTACCACTTCGTAGCAGTCAGAATGGCCATCTTAAGTCAACAAACAAGTACTGGCGAGGTTGCAGAGAAAAGGGAACCCTAGTACACTGTTGGTGGGAATGTAGACTGGTGCAGCCACTGTGGAAAACAGCATGGAATTTCCTCAGAAAACTAAAAATGGAACTGCCATTGGAACTAGCAATTTTAGTGCTGTTACCATACCCTAAGAATCCTGAAACATCAGTTCAAAAGAACCTATGCACCCCAAAATTCATAGCAGCATTATTTACAATGACCAAGTGCTGGAAACAGCCTAAGTGTCCATCAGTAAATGAGTGGATTACAAAACTGTGGTACATTTACACAATAGAATACTATGCAGAGAGAGAAAGAAGGAACTCCTACCCTTCATGACAGCATGGATGGAACAGGAGAACATTTATGCTAAGTGAAATAAGCCAGATGGTGAAAGAAAAACACCATGTGATCTTACCTGTAAATGTAACCTAATCAACAAAACAAACAAGCAAGCAAAATAGAACCAGAGATATGGAAATAAAGAACAAACTGACAGTAACCAGAGGGGAAGAGGGAGGAGGGTAGGGGAAAAGAATGGGAGGGGTCAAGTCAAGTAACATGCAAAAGGGCCCATGGACAAAGACAACAGGGCAGCAGGGAGGTTGAATGTGGGAAAGGGGAGAGGACAGGGCAAGGGAGAACAATGGGGGGGAAATTGGGACAAGTGTAATTGAAAAATTATAAACAATTTTTTTTTAAAAAAGAAAAGAAGCATGTTTGTGTTCCTGTCCACCTTTCCTCTTTCGTGAATTATTAACATATTCTAAACTAAGATCACCAACACACAATTAAAATTGGAAATGAGAGGCCTAATTTAGTCTCATCTGAGATTCCATTAGAAAAAATGTAAACACCTGCTTTTGTCTTTCTAATCAAAGTCAATCCACATCGCGGTTTTTATTGGAACTTTTATACAATAAAATACATTATTCTCCTTCCTTTCAGAATTTCTCTTTCTTTACATCTGTTTTCTTTCTGCATTCAGGTCCGTCATGACTTTTGAAGCCATCTTACTTTGTTATTATAGTTGTTTTTTAACCCCATAGTAGAACATTACAATGAGCTAAATTTACTCACACTCATTTATTCAATTATCTCCCCAAGATTCATGCACTTATTCATCATATATTTGCTGAGTGTGTTTACCTTATCCCAGTGATTGTTCTATGTTGGTGTTACCTAACAGCAAGCGGGGTCTTGCTGCCCACCGCCACCCTCTAGGCAAAATTCCAGAGGCAAAGGCTTGGTGATAAAGACTAGGAGTCTTTATTCAAAAGCTACACAATTTTGGAATAACAGATTTCCACATGCATTAGTCACTTAAGCCTATCAATTAAGGCTAAAATCTTTAACTCTAATCATTCCTCCATTGGCTTTTAATTACTTTATTTATGGGTTTAGGTTACAAACTTAAACAACATAAGATACAAAAGCTACATAATTTTGGAAGAATTTCAGTCTTCTGCCTCAGAGCCGGTCCCCTCTAGATCACTCAAAGAATAACACTGCCAACCTCTGCCAGGCCAGCCCTATCATAGGCTGCACCCAGGGTTTCTTCTCCCACCCAAAATACCGTCCTTCAGGAAACCCAGGCATCCTGAGGAAGAGAATCTAAGAGCCAGTCTCTTTCCTCCTTTCATTTTAAGTCTTCTGGCCCATAATTCCAAGTGTTCCGGCATTCAGCATCTCAGCCAATCTCATCCTAGGCTGTTTACCATTGCCTTGGGAAAACTCCTCCTACACTCCTCCTTACTCTTCCCAGTGATCTGATCAATCTCTCTCTCTGTCATTATGAGAATGAAAATGATAGACCCAGATTCTGTTCTCCCTAGTTTTTAAAGATAAAGATTCTAAATCCAGAAAGTAAGTTTTTTCCACAAATTAAAGTTAAAAAATTTATTAATGTTGCAAACTGCAGAATAAAGTGTTAAATGATAACTAAATGACTTCATAGCTTTAATGTTTATTTGTTCAGTTGATTTTGTCAATGAAGAGAATGATTCCTCACACATATCCATTATTAAGGGTACCCAAAAATACAGTAAAGTTTAACAGGTGTCATTTCTAATGACACCTTGGCAAATGGGTGAATGCCAGCGTATTAAAAGTGTTAGAGAGGAAAGAGCTCAAAATGAGGACACCGAAGAGAAATATTGCTGAGTCCTAGTCCTGTGCTGTTCTCCCTGTGAATTCTATTTTCTCTTAACACAGATTCCAGCCTCAAACCAGGGCCCCTCTGTTGCTTCCTACCACTTGGTAATGTTGCTTATGTGGACTGGGGAGAGCTTAGAACTCCTAATATCTTTGTTCTATTTGCCACCATATGTATTCATTCCGTGGTGATTTATCGAGTGCCTATGATTTGCCAAGCACTTTGCTACTTTTCTGGGGTCAGCGGTGAAGACATTCCTTTATGCTTTCTGCCTTTAGTGGGCTGAGAGTAATCATACAACTGAAACTGATAAACACTACAAAGGAAATATATCCATGCTATGAGAGAAACAATTGGCCTAAATCTGAGGGATGAGTAAACATTAACTCAGGAAAAGGACATCAAGGCCTTCTTTTCCTTCTTACCTAAGTATAGGAATCTTCTGGGAACAAAGTTAAGTAAGTGTGGTTCCTAAGGCTTTTCATAACATACGCCGAAAGGAAAGGTGGCATTAAATGTTCCTAAGCACCTAAGTGGAACTCCTGGAGTTTGCATACAGGTAGGAAATCAGATCTGACCTTGCAAATGTGTTGAAATAGTGTGATGGAATGATACATGAGAGAGCTATGGGGTATCCAGAAAAAGTAGAGCAGAAGGAACATTTTCCTGGTTAACACAGCCCTAACCAATAGTACAGAATTGGCCAATCCTCACAATGAGGTCACTGTAGAAGCTGATTTTTAGTGGTACAAGTCTTGATCTGTAAGGATCTCCCATTACTGGAATGAATCATCTCATGGGACCGTAAAAATTCCTTTGCCTTATTTCTAGCACTGAAGTTTCTTTTAAGTGTATTATCTAAGTACCTAAATGCTATAAGAGACAGAAGTGAACTGAATATAAATATTTTGGTCCCCTTTATAAAAATACCATAAAATAAAAATAACATTTTATATTTTAACTCAACCTCATAGTGTCTAAGTATTTAGACTAAGCCTGATTGATAAACATGATCCTGACTTATTCAACTGAAGATCAGATCCTGAACAGCAGAGGGCTGTGGCAGCTTGATCCTAAGGTGACCTCATAATATACACCTCCTGATATTCATGCCCTTGGATAATCTCCTCTTGAGCATGGACATGCTCTGAGACTAACTTTTCTGCAATGGGATGCAGCAAGGTGAAGGACTGTGTACATGATTACTTTATGAGATCAGAACCCCTTACTTGCCTAGAGCACTCTATCCTTTTACTGGTGGCCACACTGGGAGGCCCAAGTGGCAAGAATTAAAGCCAGCCTTTAGGCACTGACAGCAACCTCCAGCCAACTGGGTGTTCCAGGGACACAGCACTGCAGTAAGGCCAGACCTAGAATCACAAGGGAATGAATTCTACCCACAATACTTGAGCTTCAAAGCAGATCCCTCCCCTGTTTTACTGTTGTTTGAGACCTCTGCCTGATTAACACCTTTATTACATATTTGAAAAACTGTAAAGTAGAAGATCCAACTAAGTCATGTCTAGACTCCTAGAAACAGCAACATAACAAATATGTTATTTTAAGTCACTTAGTTTGTGGTAATATTGTTACGTAGCAACTGAAAATTAATACAAGGGGCCCACTAAGCTGAATTAACCCCTGGAAAGACTTTATTTACTTCTGTTATAATATTTGTACAAACTCTTAGAACTGGAAGAAACAATTAAATTGTTTAGGAATTTCATAATCCTTGTAAAATATTAAAATGAGATTAGCATATGAAAAAAGCTCAAAAAGTAAAAACTCAATGTATAATAATAAGGTTTTACTGAAAATTCAAAATCTGAAAAATGCAAAGGCCAGTAGTTTTAGAATAACCAAGAGAATTGGGCTGGCTAGAATAAAAGTTACATTCTATTCACAAGATGCGAGAGGAGAAAAAAAAATAGTGAAACAATTGCTCTCTCTCTATGAAAGTTAGGGGGACATTGTAATCTTCATTACATGAGAAAAATAAAATAATTTTGTGTATTACTGATTGTATGTACTCATATGCTTGATTCATATATATATACACCCACAGAAATGTATAACTCTTTTGATCAACATGAGAGAAAAGGTATAAATTAATACTTATGTTGTCCTAGTGCTTGTCAGGTAATTTCGGGCACTTTCACACATACATGCTATGAGCTGTCATTTTAACCTGTCTATTACAGATAAGAAAACTGCATTTTAGAAAGATAACATGAGACAGCCACTCTGTGAGTACAGGGAAGGATAGGAGTTTAAATCTATGACTGTCTGATCTTATATAGGTTTTTGGTTTTGTTTCTGATTTTATCATCAAACACTCTCCAAATGCAGAGTTGGTGGTCAGTAATCACAAGTGCAGAATCAAGGCTGACAGTCCTCCTGATTGGGTTGGTGGCATATTTTTTGTTTCTTTTCAGTCACTGCCTGTGCGTTACATGTTGATAAACGTTTGAAATATCATATCTACATCTTCTCAAAATATGTTATTATTTAAAATATGGAGGTTAAAATTAATATAATCAAAAGGCTAAAAAAATAATGAACATCATATGGAAAAACATTTTTGTGGCTCTTTCGACTTGTTAAGTACAAAAACAAGAACCACTTCAGATTAGTGTTCTAGAAGACTAGGCGTCTCTGTTAAGAGAATGGTGGCCTCCTATTTCAAGTTTGTAAATAGAAGTGGAAACTGTGTTAAATCTTAACAGGAGAGATTTAGGTGAGGACAGCTTGACATAAGTATTGTTAGACAAACAGTTTTCTAAGAAAAACATTGAGTATCTTTGCATGGAAATATTTAACCATTAAATATATACTCATTTTCTTTGACATTTATTACAGAAAAAGTATAGTTGTGTTTAGGGACAGAGAAAAACCAGAAGTAGTTTTCAGACACATAATTTTATAATATGAATAATATATTTTAATGTGAAATTGCTTGAAATGTCCCTGAAACCTGTTTCAGCTCTACTTTCCTAAAGTTCTACCCATTTTATATCATATTTCTCTCTCATCATAGAAATAAAATGTTATATCATAATATTTCTCTCTCATCATAGAAATACAATCAATAACTGAATATATTATAAAGGTAAAATTACGTGCACTAAATAACAAGAAAATGTCATACAGTTAGTGAATAATGACCTAAAATAAGTGTGAAATGCATTTGCATTATCCTTCACTTACAAAGTTACTGGAAAATTTCACACACTGTCTAAATCTAAAGTTCATGGTGTGCCAACATGTGTTCCAGAAAAAATATTTTATTTAGGGACAGTCAACTGATGATAGAGTTTACATGAGCGAAATCCCGACCTAAGTTTATACCTAGAAACATGTCTGGTTCCAATTGAAATAATCTTAGAGATTTGCCAGAAGTATAATAAATAAATGTATTTAAATACATATTTGCAAGGATTCATAATTTTTAATGTAAGAAATTCAAAATTTAGCATTTTAAGGAAAGAACATAATCTCTTCCAGCATGAATCAATGTCACCCACATTTATTCTACATAGCCTCTTTTATTCAATTTGACTGAAAAATATCAATTGAAGGTAATTGATAATTTTGACTATTAATTATCTAAATAAAAAGTCATACAGTTTGTATCCCTTTTAAAATGCATCCTTATTAATGGCTGCAGAAATATCATTGATGGGTAAAATGTTATTTTTAAGATTTTATAGGATTGGAAGTGTTCAACACCATATACATACGATGAATATGAGTTGAATGGCACACAATCAGCCCAGGGTTGTGAGTCTTTCTTTTTAAAGAGGCTCACATACACTCTTTAAAAAGTCAAATAAAAGTAAATGATACAAAATTCTTTCTCCTGCTCCTCTCCAATATATCTTTGTTGATGAATGTTAAAGGAATATTTTCAGGAAAAAAAAAAGACTACAACAGAACAAAACTCTAAGCGATGAAAAACCATAAATATATATTTGTATAGCATTTATGCAGTATAAATGCATAGAAATAAAAGTGAAATGTACACAACTGACTTGTGATGCAGATAAGAAATATTAATGTAAAGTTTTTATCTTAATAAATATTGAGGTCCTACAATATATGAGACACTGTTACAAAGTATTAAAAGAAATTATTTTATGACTGCATCACAAAGGTTGTAATATTATTATACAGAGATATTCTTTGATAAATGTAATTTAAATAATTTTAAAAAGTATTTTAAATATAACAGTAGCTTAAGGTCAACAGCTAGTAATGCTATTTTTTTCTAGCATAATTTTGCAAGTATGCCTTATTTTTCTAAATTTATATTTCCTCTATCTTTGAATTAACATTGGAAGGGTCAATATAAAGTTTTTTAAAAATAGCTGACTATTGTTTTATGGCAACACCCTTATGTTCTTTGAATGGTGGAGAGAAAGCTTGAAGTAGGAAGTGATTTATGCATCCTTAGATCAATGGCTCCCAAACTTTGATGTGCATTTGCATCACTTGGGGATTTTGTTAAATGGAAGATTCTGATTAAGTAGGCTTGGGGTGGTGCCTGGGAATCTGAATTTATATCAAGTTCCTGGATGATGAGGATGCTGCAAATACGTGGACCACACTTTCAATAAGAAGGTCCTAGAGCATTTCAAAGGGTGCTTACAGGAGAATTCTGCCTTTGGTTTTAGTCTCTGTTTTTTCAACTAAAATGTATATACCTCAAACAGATCATTTTTAGCTGACATGACTGTGGCCTTCATGAAATTAATCTCTGACCTGATTTTATTTAAATACAGCAGTGTCAGCTTTCTATTAATATGCTCTTATCAAGCAGGAAATGTCCATAGCTTCCTGGTGTGTACAAACCTAGGGAGGTGAAGGGTACCCATTACAAAGAGAGGCAGGTGTCCTGGTTTGAAGGAGACTTTTTAAAAAGTTCACTTTATAATCACTTACACTGTGGATAATATGTAGCAGATATTGTGTGTAGATACTTAAGTGTATATGTAAACAGTAATGATTGTAGAGCAATTCATAATTTCTGTTTCAAAATGGTCATAGAATTGAATGAAAATAGATTAATCATAGAGATATTAAGAAAGGATAAATACTGCACAAATACTGCTCAAATAACAGCCTTCTTAAGATTTGCAATTATCTCTTCATGGGAATACAAACAAAAATGAAGTGTCTCTCTAACTTCACTGAATATCGGGGGGAAGGTTAATAGAAAACTCCATTTATTGGAAGGAAAGTCAGCATACATTTTTACAAAAAGAATAACCTAGTCATTATGTAATGAGGAATGAATACACTGTGCTTGTATAAAGCTACCCTTATAAATCTTAGTAAATATTAAACCCAGCTTGTTACTCTAACCTGATTTTTCTCTCAAAACTAGAGCTTACATGTTAAAAGTTTATTTTCTAAGAATATTTTACTAGAATCAACAGGCTCAGTTGCCGTGTAAACCTAGGAAACAGCCTGATCTCAGAGTCCCGCTAAGCTGACAAAGACCAGATGGTCAACCCAAGGACACGGACCATAAAGATCCATATTGGGACCAACAAGGACACTTCTTGCATGTCTACAACCCTTCCCCTGAGCTCTTTGTTCTGCTTTCCTTCTTCTTCCTCCCCATAAAAGCCTCCGTTTGCACTAAATTGTTAAATTGCAACCATGACTTAATGTCTCCCAACTAGTAATCAAAGTTTTCCTTGCAGTTGTAAATGACAGGTGTCCAGGGAAGGGAGGACTGCTACTGCAAGTTGAAAGGTAACCGCAGAATGAAAGGAGTCAACCTGGGCAGGAGCTGGCGGGCTCCCCTTGCAGCGGTGTCCCCTCACTCTTGCTTTTCTGCCTCACCAGCACCAGCATATCCTCACTCCCCCTGGAAAGTTCCAGCTCCCCCGCGCCAATTACCACCAACTCCCTACAAAAATTGCTGGCTTGATCAGAGATGTTCAGATGGGGTTTTGAGGACATCAGTCTGCCCATCTTCTCAAGGTGCCGGCACTTGAATAAAATAGTCTTCTCACCAGCACCTGTCTCACAAATTTAGCTTTCATGGTAGCAGACTTCCAAACCTGGATTTTGTTACAATTAATCTATTGTTAATTGTTTCAATAATGAGCTCTGTGACCTTGAAAATGGTATTCCCTTTTGGCCTCAGTTTTCTTATATAGAAGACATATTCTATGTCTTTAAAATTATTGTCTTTTTCTTCTTTCTACCATAGAATTATAAATAGCAAATCAAGGCAGCCAGCTATAATTATATTTCAGTAAGGATTTTATTCTATTCCAAGTAACTTCCTAATCATTGGACTAGATGGCTATATTTAGTATACTAACTCGTAGTTGGTAACTGACTGGATAATATTAACAAGAAATTCCCACCAATTGAAATCCCCTTTATAGACCTAAAAATAATCTGTGTAAGATTAGAAGATAACTAAGCCAGGAATTTCTCATAGTTGAGCATTCTGATCCTACTTCTTTCACGGCCAATAGCACCAATGCTCACCTTTGTCTTAGGTTCTTAGGTTTTTGTTGGTTTGCTAACTGGGGTTTTAGTTTAAGATCCCTACAGGAAACTGTATGACTTTGTGGAGTCAAAATTGTGGTGAGCAGTGCTACTGTACGCTTATTATCCTGCAATGTCTGGGAAAGATCTTTCTGACAGGTACTCTTGCCCCAATGCCTACAGACTGTGTCTCCTGAACCTTAGATTCCCCAATATAGAGCATGAGGCCAAAATATCAGTTTAGTGAAAACATGTCAAATAATTATTTGTTAAGTAAATTAGCCTAAACTCTCAGGAACTAGGGATGTTGATAAAATGCTATTTTTTGCCTTTCTGTTCCCATCTTTTTATTTAGAAATATCCTTCAAGTTTTAACTTAAGTTCTACTCCTTTATAAGAGTCTTTCATCAGCCAAATTCATCTGTTTTCCTTTTTAGATTTCTCTGACAGTCATATCTCATAATAGTTGATTTATTTATTTCTTATGTATTAATTCCTTTAGTTGTTGCATGTGTGTGAATGTTGTCTACTTTAGACTTGAGTGATGGGAAACCAAGGAATCTATCTCACAGTTTGCACATATAATTTTAACTGTCACTTCTTTTAGGGAACTTGAAACTTCTTAGGAAACAGTCTTGTATTATATACTTACTTACACAATTATTTCATTCCTCCGTGAGGATGACTTCTATATATATATTTCACATTTCATTCACAGACTTAACACAATTACTGGCAAAGACGAATAGCCAAAATGCATACAAGTAAGTGTCTGTTAAGTGAATAGATATTGTTCAGGGTGTCCACAGTCTTACCCTTCTTCATCCACAAGCGAATGACACAGAAGTGGAAAAAGATAAGATACCATATTCCGAAACACCTGGGTTTTGAAAGCCTATGCCATTCAAAAACAGGGATCCAGGCAAGATGATGGTTAAAATGAGTCACTCATTCCAGACAGGATCTAAAAGGCATTTCACATCCAGAGAGACTGGGCAGAAACTTAATAGTTAAACCAGGTCTTCTGGCAACTGTCAAAACTATTATTTCTGATATAACTAGACACTATGAATAAAGTTTCTATCAGGATGTCCAGCCCGAGGCATGCGGCCCAGGATGGCTATGAATGCAGCCCAACACAAAATTGTAAATCTACCTAAAACCTTTTGTTTTTGCTTATCAGTTTTCTTTAATATTTGTGTATTTAGTATGTGGCCCACGAGAACTCTTCTTCCAGTGTGGCCCAGAGATGCCAAAGGTTTGGACACCTCTAGTAGAGGATTCTGCTGATTTATTGCTTTAATCTAGTTATCTCTGCTCTCCTAGATACATTCTCATTATATCTTCTGAACCTTAGACTAAGAACCATACCTCTTCAACCTTTGCTTGATAAAGGCCCTCCCCCAGTATCCTGAAAACACCTGCTTTGCTCAGTGCTACCTGTTATAGGACACCTTTACAAGGCCACTGGCCTGCAACACTAGTTATCAGAGTAATTACTTAGAATAACACTGACCATAGAAGTAGTTTTTATTTAAAAGCGTATTTCTCGTTATTAATCTTAAGAAACTTATTTAGTGAGTACCTGTTTGACAATATTATTTCATCATTTCTTCAGGAATTGGAGATGGTACTCCATAAGTACAAACTAAGCTTAAAGTGGAGTATTTGGGAATGAAAAGAAGCAATGGAAATAGAAATAGTGGGAGAATTCTCATATAAGAAAGAGAAAAACTAAAAATCATAATAAATAACCAGTTCAAGATAAATCAAGATCATAAGACATCCAACCTTTTCAATATTACATTCATAGGGTGCTTTAACAAAACTTGAATATTTAAACCAAGATTTTAAACCAACTTCATAGCCAGGTAACTCTGTACCTTGGTCATTCCAGGGCTTCATCGGGAAGACGACTAATTCTCAGCTACAACTTACCTTCATCTCTCCATTGATCAAAACTACCCATGGTCTCCTTATTTTTTGGCAAGCCATTTCACCCTCCCAATAATGTCAAGTGCCCTGAGGATCATCAGAGTCAACAATGGGGCACTCTTTACCATTCTAAAGTTATTTCAGCAAGTTTCAATGTGTTCACTAATCATCAACATTATGAACGATAGCATGACTTTATTCAACTAAATTAAACACCCGTACTTCATAAGTCCAACTGTAGATGTATGTTTTAAAATATACCCAGTCTTCATTTTCCTGACTTTTTAATTCTTTTTCATGCTTGTTTTTCAATCTACTATATTAGAGTCAGGGACCTTGTGTTATTTATCTTCATGTCTCTATTGTCTGGTATTCAGCCTAGTACATTATAGATGCTAAAATATCAATTACAACTGAAACTCTGACCTCTGACAGGACCTACTGCTTTATAAACTGGTTACTAATTAATACCACAGAGTCCAAAATTTTGTTATATTTGGAATAGATTTCTTTTGTTTTTCTCTAAACAAGACATTTAATACTTCTGCAAATTCACATTCCCAAGCTGGGTGTTTTGGCATACTATGATAACTGATAGATGTTATAGAACACTCTTCTTATCCCAGGTAAAGATACTTAAGTTAAATAAGAATAACAAGGGACAAAAATAATAGCACCAGCACTGAATGTCAAAAAAGCAACACTTTGTATTTGTTATTTTTGTCTTGACATTGTATCAAATGTCACCACAGAAAAGTCTCTTAATCACATGATGGTTTATTTTAAAAGGCCAAAATAAATTTCCAGGGAAACCTTGATAAAATGTATTTTGAAAGTATCAATAAGTGGAAACTGATTCTCTTACATCCACACTTTTCACCGATGTTCTACGACCTTTTCAAAACTAAGTTCTAAATGTTAAGAGCTCTTTCTTTCTTTTGTTTTTCTCAACATTTCAGAATCCGTAGCCTGTGGTGGGGATAGAACAAAGCAGCAAATGAGGATGAAGGGTTAAACCAGTCCATCAACGAGTTCTAGCCTCATGCCATATAAATAAAACCAGGTTTTCCCTGTAAAAAGCAAGTTGACAGACATAAATGATCTTTGTTCTTCTAGGATAAAAGATTGTATCTTTAACTTGCTCAAGTGAAGACCACAAGCCCCTGCCATAGCTACCAAATTAGAAAAAATCTAAACCATGTACATTTAAGTGCACAATTTAAGTACATTGTGAGATGGACTCTGTGGTTTATGAGGACACGGCTCATTTACCTAACAAAGGATCTCTCAAAATCTGTGCACCTTTGACAGCTTGCTTTGGCAAGGAGATGTGGAAAGTCTGATGTTCAGAGAACATAACCTGCACAGAGAGAAGAACTTTACTCATTACACTTACGTCAAAAATATTCTTTTTAACTTCCTTTGAAGACAGAAAAATAGCATCTTTTTGTATCAGGAAGTTCACGTATCTCTGAAAATCCCTCATGTGGGGCAACACATATTTATGTGACACTCAAGTAAACATTTCCCAACAGCAACTCTGCACAGCACTCAGATAATCCAGGAGAAGTGGCAATTGAGGAGAGCAAAAAACTTAACTTTGACAAATCGTCCTAGAACTTTAAGTTGAACAGAACCTAAACTCCAAAGACTTGGAATTATTGTATGATGTTCATGCATAGTTACCAAATAAAGGTTTTTCTCTAATTTGCACATTTTTAATTGTATTACTTTACAAAATATTAATTTTTAAATATATGAAGCATGTCCCCAAGGTCTTCTTTTTATTTGAAAAAAAGAAAAGAAAGTACTGTTTTAAACTACATAACTGTAAAACCAAAAGCTTAACTGGAAAATCTTAACCATCTGTGTGTTCTCTTTTCAAATTGATATATTCAACCCAAAGGTCAATGTAGATGATTTAAAAATCGCTTAGTTGCACCGTTTCATGTTTCTCTCATATGAAATATTGTTAACTGATTAAAAATTAATGCAAACAGCATTGGAGGTTTTAAGTCTCTTAGTATTCCTAAGCCCTTGGAATAGCTGAGTAGGCTCAATTCATTTTGCATTGTAAAAGTAGCATGAGTTTCAAATTATAGTCCCAATGATGACCAAAAATAAATCAGAAAAAATCTGAGAAACATTTAAGGTGGCAAACAGAACATTTTCCATGGGTATTATGTGCTTAAGGTGGGGGTGGGGCAAAAAAAGAAACACTATTATAAATAATTTAAAAAGCTACGACTAAAACAGCTCCTTGATAGAGCCCAGCTAGATCTGACACTACAAAGATATATTTTCTGTTTACTTTCACTGCAGATTTTGCATCATGGATGCTTTGCACAATTAAAAAGACAAACTTAATTTGCCACATGGCAAGATAAGAAGTTGACAAAATTCTCTGGGCATATGATTGACATTAATCAAGATGCACCCACTAGCTTTTGGCCCTGGGTCCATGAGGCCCCTCGTGCTCCCCAGGCCACGCATGGTTAAATAGTAGAGCTAATACTTGAACCCAGATTTCTGACCTGAAACCCCCCACACTTTCTACTCTGTCACACTGCCTTTCGTTACTTGAATTCTCCTTCTCTCAACTCTACACTGCTTTTTCTCCCTGATTTTCAATGAGCTATATAACGTACTGGTTTTCACAATCTGCTTTTCTTCTCTTTTCCTAGATTCACCTTGAGCAGTAAAGAAGATCAAGTAGTTTTAAGTCAGACTGATCATGTTTATGTGATGTCTGCCTTGTTAGTGTTTCAGAGTCTCTGTGGTGTTTAAAGGAGATATTCACATAAGACCTTGGCACTTAATACCCTGCCAATACAGATGTTTCTGATCAAAGCATTTCTTAGAAGTATTTTTACTTACATCATATTGACTTTTCAGGTTTTTATGAGGATCATCTAAAAATGATCTGTTACTAATTAATGTCTCTAATTAATGTCGTTAATAATTTTGAAAAATGATATGAAACTAACCTACAAATTCCCACATTTCCTTGTCTGATGTTATAAATGCAATGTTCCATTTCTAGACCCCTCTGTATGATACAAGCATATGTGATTTCCATTTCAATAACAACTGACTGTTCATTTTAGACAGTAATTTGCACTTATAAATAAATTCGGTGGTCAATGAATTAACTTGCATATATATTACAAGAAATATTAACTGGTTTACCATACTAAAAGCATTAACTTTTTTCTTTCTAATTCTTTATTAAAAAGAGACTTAAATGTTCACAAATGTAGACAGAATGTTGTAATAAAACCCCACATACCCATCACCAGTCCAAACATAATTAACTCATGGTCAATTTTATACTACCCATAATCCCACCTACATTTCTATCTAGCATATTATTTATAAGCCAATTCTAAACATTGCATGATCTCATCAGTATATCTTTGAACATGATTTCCAAATACATTTTAAAGCACAACCATGATATGATTATTCCACTAAACTATGATAATGTACTAATATCATCTAATATCCAGACTGTGTCAAATTTCCAATTATTTTATTAGTTGTTTTTAAGGTGGCTTAAATCACTAAGAGTTGTGCACATTGTGATGGGTTGCTTTATTTTTACATTTCTTTTAATCTACAAGCTTCCTTGGCATCTCTTTTTGTTCCTGGTAACTTATTCGAAGGAACTGGGATGTTTGCACTGTAGGCTCCCATACCAGGATTTTGCTTACTTCATGTTACAGTATAATGCATAGCACATTCTTCACCTCTCTATTTGTTGAAAATTGGAGGCTATATTCCTTTCATTGCTTTTTCTTTCTTTCTTTTTCCTTTTTCACTTTTTGGTTAGTTCTAGCTATCATTTGAATGGTTGGTTAAGTTTGACCTTACATTTTGCCAACTGTTTGCTTTATTCTAGTTCCCAGACTTTTATCCAAGGCTCTCTAAATGTTTCTCTAGTGCCATGTAATAGAAAAATTCCAGGCTTGTATGTGAATGGCCTGTGCATGTGTCTTTTCATTTAACTGTGCTTCTTACCATCACGGCTCTCCTCCAAATACACTGGCTTATTAATTTCAACTCTAAAATGTGTTCTGGGGTTTAAAAATGACATTCTATTGCTTTTCTTGAACCTAACCTGGAAGTAATTAGACTTTAACCTAGTGCTTTATTCTCCGCTCCCCACCCTCCCCACAAGTCATCTCCACTTAGGCCAGAGAAGCTGCTTTTGATTTTGGCAAGATAAACACAGATATGTAAATTGGATCTCTTCCTTTTCTTAATTTCATGATCTGTGGTCCTAGATGATATAATTTGTGTATGTACTTGTTGACTAGTCTGGCTGTGAATTATTGATCTTTTTCCTTGAGAGCAACAGTGGGTTTTCATGTAGTATAGGTTTTGTCAAAGCAGTGCATTATATAAAATAAATGAGCATTTATCAAATTTGCTTAAAGGTTTGTTAAAGAAGCAGTGAAATATGGTTGGACTATGCATGCATAGTAAAATAACCCTCCTCCTGAATCCTGAAATTGTATAATAGTTTAAAAGCTGAGAGAATGACATGTTACAACTTAAAAAAAAAGAATTTTCCTCAAATGAATGTCTTAGTAATGATAAGTTAATTATATATAGACTTCTCTGACTAGAATCCATTATGTAAATAATTTATACCTTTATATTTGGGGAGTCCTTAGACCCAAAGAACACAATTTTGTATTATTTGTAAAGCATAATTTGACTATGTGTTAGTTAACTGGCAATTTGAAAACATCACATATTTAATCAACTCTTTCAACAAAGCTATTAAGAATTAATTAAACTTCACTTAATTATCAAATTGTTCAAATGGTATTTTTGCATAGTGATTTATGCTGTCAAATAGATGCTGAAATTGGTAGTTAAAAGTTCATATGACCCTCCGAAGGGGAACTAACTTTGGCACTTGTCTAGGAATAATTGAGCCTCTGGAAAGAAAATAGAAAGTTATTTATAGTCTTCAACCTTAGTGCTGTTTGAGTCTGATCCAGTCTGTGGCCAGCTTCAACCTACCTAAAGGAGCATGGGCCAAACCAAAACAAGGGCCCAGTGTTGGCCCCCATTAACCTCCAGATTAACAGCAGGCTAACTATTAATCTCAAATAGCAAGAGGAAGTATTCAACATGACTCTATGATCAGAGATGTGGGTGTGAATCCTAGCTATACCATATAGATTCATATGAATTCAGGCAAATTTCTAACATCTATAAATAACAATAATAAAGTATCTATCTCATTTGGCTGTCCTGGGGATTAAATGATCATATAACAAGCTGCATACTGTGATTGATATATAATGTCTTCTGAGTAAATGTGAATTGTTATTATCATTGTCATTATAATTATCTTTATTAATTTATCATGACCAGAATCAAATGCTGTCATGTTCACTTGGGGTTCAATTTTTTCCTAGTTCTAGTTAATCTATTGCTCTGTACCTAAAAGACATTTCTATATGTTGCATTATTTCCTTTCTTTTGTCACATGAAATAACCCAGCTTGGAACATGCAGTGAAAATCTACATGAAGAGCTCAGTCAAGTGTAGAGACATGCCCTGCATTATGGCTGAATAAGCACTGGGATTAATCAAAGGAGACATGAATTGTACCCTCAGACCTCCTCTAATTATTAATGCCCACGAGAGAGCCATATAGCTGTATAAGCCTCAGGTTTTCAAAAATTCGGGTACTACCAGTGGACTACAACTCTCTTAGGGGCTACTTCAGCTCTAATTTTTTAAAGTACTACAAGATGTTTACTTGCTTTGTGATAAATGAATCAGAAAAGTAATCAGAAGAGTAGATGTCACAAGGCTACTACTGCAGTACATACATTTCAGTAATGTGTCCAAAAGTGGTGCAAAAGAAATGCAGGAGGTGAGAGGAAAGAATGCTCCAGGCTGCACCCAGGCTGTGTACAAAAATGCACCTCTAAAAGAAGACTGGATGCGACACAGCAAATAGGAATCATGAAGACAAGATGAGAAGGGTGTAGGAGAGCAGCATGCAAGAAGCCGTGCAGATAACCTCCAAGGATGACTGTGGCACTAACCTTAGAAGTTAAGCTCATTGGAGTTGGCACTCTGATTATCATTTAAGAAATATGATTAATAAATCATTCTAGAAAATAGTAAGAGCACAAAACTGATGTTCAAATGACATAAATCCTACGAACTGTGAAGGCCAGAGACTAAGAAATGACCATTACCCAGGAGCTAGGTAGTATTTTTAGTTTTAATTTGTTACTAATTCAGTGAATTTTAATGGGTAACTCCAGAAGGTCTTCCATAAACACTTTAAACTCTCCCACAGAAACAAAAGTTCTATTTCAGAGTCTGGAATTCTCCTGTAAAAAGTTTTATAAATTAAATATAAAGGTCTACAGAGCATAATCTATAGACAAGCCAAAATGTTTTGGCCAAGTGACCTCCTGAATCAGCTGGCAGTCCTGTGCAGACAGAGAAATATGCTCATAGGTATATTAAGTGACCTCCTGAATCAGCTGGCAGTCCTGTGCAGACAGAGAAATATGCTCATAGGTATATTAATAACTCCTGCAGGGCTAAGCAAGAAGTTTTACAGAAAGCACACTTTAAGACAAACTAAAGGCCATATGACTCAGAATATCTAAGAAATAGGAAAAATGCTATTTATATTTAGTTAGCAAATTCTCAACTAAAATTGGTGAAGAGTAAACCTGATATCCTCTTACAGAAAAGTGAACACATAAACTGGATTTCAGGGAGCTAGCTTCTAATCTTGGCAATATTGTGGTCTTGAGCAAGTCACCGAACATCTGAGCTACAGTTTCTATTTCTGCAAAATGGAGATAATAATGCTGACTTAATTGAATTGTGTGAGGTTTAAATAAGTAAACACACATAAAGTCCTGAGCAAAATACCTGATATACACAGAAATTTCTCAGTAATTGTTTTTGTTAATTTTGGGTGCCAGACTAAATTTCTCAATGGAAGGTACAAGTAAAATATTTCTCCTTATAAATATAGAGAAATCCTCAACTCTAAAATCACTGTGTTTCTATAGTAATGTCTACCCAAAGAGCCAAAACCCCATTTTCTATTTTTCAGTTATCTGATTAAAAACAAACCAGCACAGCATTCAACTTGGAAGCCATTGAGAGCACCACCTGTCTGATTTTCTTACAGCTGTCAGAAGCAAATTTCAGACCCACCTCCCACATTTTTACCCCAGCTAGAACCGGATTTAACGTGCTTTAGTTCTTTTAAAGGGTCTTTTCATTTTAAGAAAAAAATATAATACATATATGTGTATTTACATAGAAACATATGTTTTATGTATATTACATATCTAAGACAATTACTACCATGGTGAAATAACAAAAATTATATGCTTTATTTATAGCATGTACCTTTTCAGAATAAGCATTGAAAGAACAAACATTTATTTTAATATAAAGATAGAATTTATCATTTAGGGGGAAAAATATGAGTAAGTAAAAAATAATCAGGATTTGGCCACTTTTAAATTGCTTTTTTTTAAAAAAATCATATTGCTCTATAGTGATTTTGTACAATTCCAAACCTTGTACATCTGAATATATAGCAATAGTAAAATATAAACAAATTTTGCAGGAGGCTTATGTCTTAAGTTGTATACAAATCTGTGTGTGTGTGTGTGTGTGTGTGCGTGTGTGTATTTATACACTCTGGTTAGAAAGGAGAAACAAATTTAAGCTCTCCATGTTAAAATATCATTAGGCAAAATGCTCAAAATCATTTTTCTAAGTTTAAACATTAAATGCGAGATTTCAAGTTCAAGTGGTTGCCATCCTTGCAAGTCTTGTAATTTGTGCTAGGTAAGATATCAGCCACGTTACATGACCATGGCTATTTATAGAGATGCGGGTGACACTTGTAAGTAGTGGGGACTTTGGCACAGCAAAGAAGTTTCCACATGCAAAATTTCAGAGAAACCTCTTCTCATTCCCTCAACACACAGATCTGTCCACTCTCAGTTCCCAAATCCACTTCTCTTGTCCCATACAGAATCATTCGATCAAGACAATTAACTAAAAACAACATTTTAATGTCTAGTCAACACATTGACTGTCAATGTGTCTGTCAATTTCTACCTTGTTTTTATTTTCTAGTTGGTACTATGGGAAAACGGTAGCAATACCTTCAGCAGTAATCTCAGTCATGGTGGCTCCAGAAAGGAAAAGGCAGGCCAAACGTTCCGGTCAAGTGGCACTTTGCAGAACACTTTAGGATTTGAGAACTCTGATGGGGGTGTTCTGTGGGAAAACGGGAGGGCTCCTCGTTTTGCTGGCTGTTTCTGCTGCTCCTTTGTTGTCTTGCTGAACTTTGTCTCTGCAGAGTTCTCCCCCTGGAAACAACCTGAGCCCTTTCCAAGCAGCACTTGTGGCTCATGCAGAAGTATCAGCTTCGAATAAAAATAGCCTCATCTCCCTAGGACTCTTCTGCACTTTTTCTTTTTTTTTCCTTTGGCACTAGGGAAACACACACACACACACACACACACACACATGCACACGCACGCATACACACCAGTTCCCCAGCCCCAAGCAAAGACAGCCCCCCACCAAAAGGCAAATGAACTAAAAAGTACTGTCTAAGCCCCGGCAGTTTTCTTAAGATAATTACAGATCTTGGGGTCTATGTCAGGAAACATAAAATAACAAGTTGAAAGTAATCTTATCCATGATAGCTCAGATTTATTCTTAGTGCCCTTAATGCTCAGAACATTCCTCTTCCCCTTATTTGGTTTGGGGAGGGTCCTGTAATGTCTAGCAGAGACAAAGGGGAGGGTAGTCTTAAGTCATTTTCTTCACCTTCATTCCCCATTAGTCTAAATCCACGAGGCAAGTGCAGTTATTTATATATGGCTATGCTTAATGTTGTAACTATTACATCCTGAAGCTTTCTTGAAGGATGTGAAGATTTTCCAAACACTAGCCAATAAGAAATATGTGATATGAAGTTGTATTGAAACGAGAACAGATAAATTTCTAGATTTTTAATTAACTTTAATATCTTACTAAAACCAAAATATCTGAACTTAATTATTCAATAAAAGAAAGGGAAAGGGATGCAAAGTATAAAAATCTGTAGCCTATATTTTAGTAAAAGATTTCAGCTTTTCCCTACCTCAACTTCAAAATACATAAATAAATAAATAAATAAATAAATAAATAAAAAAGATCATAGCAGCTAACAATTAGCCAGATTGGCTGATTAGCATTTCACTTTTCCACTCCTAGCCAGATGTTAATGAGAAGAACGGTTGGTGGCTGAGAGGAGGAGGAGAATCAAAAGGCATCCCGAATCACAAATTCTAGCTAATCTGTGGCCATTCAAGGGCTGACTAGCCTTATCTTTTATTTTATTCTCATATTCAACCTAACGAGTGTTTGTGGTTTAAATGTTGAGCCATAACTTGCTGCCTTTGGTTGTCAGAACCTCGTGAATTTACGTGGTGCTTTAGAAATCATAAAGCAAAGTCAGGTGTGTTGTTTTAGTATTTGAGACTCCAAAGATGGCCGCGACAGCTATTTCCATAGACAGCGACCTCCTCTGTGCCAGCAGTTCTGCGTTTGCTGCGCCCATTCCTTGCACAGTAGGAAGTGTTCATATGCCTGCTGAATAAAAAGACAACTAAGTAAACAAACTTAGTTCACAAAAAAGGAAATAATTTCAAGCAACACTTGTGATTTTATACAAGATCTTACATCAGGAGTGAGCTGAGAGGTTTTTGACTACAACTTTGACACCTTGCCCAAGAGGTAAGACTTTGCTACAGATACTACCAATTGTAGCTAACGGGGATCCTTACAAATTAGGCCCACCAGGCGCTGGAAAGATGCAAATCCTGCCCTGCACGCTCATGGAGCCATGGGCGTGTACCTACTTTCTGTGGTAGGGAGGATATAAGCTAAAAGCAGAACTTTGCTCACTTGGCCCCCAAAATCATCTCCATTCAACTCCACAGTGCTTCCAATTGTGAGAAAACATTAAGTGTTGCCTTGGCTGGTGTGCCTCAGTTTGTTGGAGCATAGGCCCATAACCCAAAGTTTGCGGGCTTGATTCCTGGTCAGGGCCCATACCTTGGCTGCAGATGGGTTCCCTGACTGATGTTTCTCTCTTGCATGGATGTTTCTCTCTTTCCCTTTCTCTCTCTCTAAAAGCAATGAAAAAATGCCCTCCCGTGAGGATTAAAAAAGAAAGAAAGAAAAGATAAGTGCATTCCATTTTCATTTGTCAGAAACTTTCATAGTCTTTCACTGCAGTTAAATGAAAAATTAATAATTCTTTATGTAACTCATTAAGAATTTACATGGGTCAAGGCCTAAACAAAATTAGTTAAGTCAGAGAAGTAACCACACACACACAATCTCAAACTCTTTTTTAATAAAAGTTGAAATAAGATGACAGTGTAAGAATGTGAAAATCCCAGTGTTTGATGTTACTCAAATTCCCAGTTACTAATTGTGTGTTATAGATACTAGTAGGAAAAAAGAGTAAAAATATTCTAGTCAGTAAACATGTTCTCAGGACAATAAGTTTTTATAAACACATCTGTTGGATGGGTTAAAAATCTTATTAGACATTAAGAAGCCAGTATATATCTCATTTTCAAACTTATTAGAACTCTTTCATGTTATTTTAAACTCAATTCATGAGCTGTGACTTTGAGTTCCACATGGAACTCTATGCAGCTTTTCAAACCAAGCAATTGACATTTTTCTAAGGGTATGCACCCCGTTCTTTAGGACACTCAAAGAATAAAATTTAAAAAACAATACATTTCCATTTCTTCATTTTTTGTCTTTATTTTTAAGAGGTATTAATTTTAAAGAGACTTTTCCTGTTTATTGGGCTCATTTGCCATGATACAAAAGTAGTGGTTCTCTCCTCTCATAATACCTCGGATGTACTCGTACATTTTCTGTTTCTGTAGAATTGGCACAGGTAGACTTATCCTGGTTTTGCACACAAGAATAACTTCATGTGAAACCGAGGGTCCTTATAACTTTGATTATACTTAGCTTTAAATCCTAGCTCTAGAATCTCTCTCTCTCTCTACACACACACACACACACACGTATATATATATATACCTCTCAGAGACCTAGACTTTCTCACAGATAACCAGCAACTCCTGAGGCAGCAGAGACAGTAACATGGAACTGACTAATGACCACAAGCTCAGAACCTCTGGCAGGCTAGAGAGGACACGTTAACCTAAGTTATGTTTTAGCTCCTGAGCCCTAAGGTAGAACAATCCCTTGGCTACTTTCTCATGAGACCAGACCATGGGATACAGGACAAGACCTCAGAGCTGTCCTCAAGACCTAAAGAAATGGTCACCTCACCAATCTGCTCCCAGTATGACCCTGACCTTACATAATCTGTAACCTACCTGCCATTGATGTGTTTGAGCCTTTGAGCATTAGCTTCCTGTTCTCCTGGGTGGCATCATTCATAATAAAATAGCCAATATTCTCCACTGCAATTCTTATTGTGCAGTGTTGGGCTCTGCTAGTGCCAGGTAAACCAACTCTTTCTGTTTCATAACATATGCACACAAAACAACTGTTCCTGTCATTAACTGATCAAGTCTATGCAAATCACGAAAGTTTGTTCTCTTGTTAGATGTTCATTTAGTCCAGCTCTCTCTCCAACATGATTATACTGATCATTACTCTGTGGTTTTTACTAGGTATTCTAAATATTCAAGTTAATAGATAAAACTATTCCTACTTAGAGCAATTTTTTTTTAAATTGGCTACTCTAACAGCTATAATTATAAACTAACAGTCAGTAAGATGTATACTGAGTTTGGCTATGAACAAAATATTGTCATCTACATTGAATTTCAGAAAATAAATGATTCAGGAGGCAACCAAAGAAACTCTAATGACTTTTGGTTTTCACTAGAAAATCATAAAATAAAACAATAATTTTTAAATTTTTAAAATAGAGTGATGACAGAGATAATTTGGAGTCAATAGCTTTTTACTGTAAGTCTGTATTTCTCAAAGACTGAAGGTTACTTAGAGAAAATAGTTTTAGGGTTACTTCTCAGGATCTTCTGTTTCTCAATTTACAGAAACAAACAGCTTATGTTTGAATAGCCTATGCATACACTGGTGATAAATAGAAACAAAGAAATTTTAAAATATTGTACAATATTATACATTTAGATTGCAAGTAAATTTGTGGGACAATTAACTGAGATAGAAAGTGTTCATTACTTAGATCTTAAAATAATAATATGCGTAACTTTTATGTGAGCTTAAGTTTTCAGGTTCATTTTAATAGGAGACAAAGATTAATAGCCAACTGGAATGATTTGGGAAAAAACGGGGAGAGGCAAAATTGTAAGCTACTGTTTCACTGCCTGGGCTGAAGTAACTTACCAGGAGACATAAACAAAGGGAAAATGCTTTACTTTTAGCACTACAGGTGAATAAAAATTTGGCAAAAAATAAATTGATACAGAAAAAATAAATATTGACTGTTTTAAACTTCAGAATAAAGAAATATAGAAGAAACTGGAAACAGTGAAAGTGAACTTGAGGGCCATTTCATTGTATTTGTTTTCATCTGACCTTGAAATCTTATCACATGACCTAGAAATTCCTCTGGGGCTCCCTTGATAAACTTAGTCTTCAGAATCACAAGAAAAGCCTCAAATGAACTATTAGTTCGTTAATCTTTGTTAATCTCAGCACTGCTGTTGAGTTCATTTTCAATTGTTTTGTGTTCTATTTGTGTCATGGAAAATCTTGTCCTGTCTTCATGAACTTCTCTAAGTGATCTGTACTCTTTTCTTTAATCAAAGGTTGAAAGTCATTCCATAGGTTTGGCTTACCATCTGATTATTTAGAAACTGTGTAATCCAGCTCGTTTCAAATGACAGAAGACATTCCAGGGCAATTAAAACTTTCCTCTCTTTAACTCTGACTCATGAATAGCTGAGTCTCCAATATCAGGCTTCTTTCCTCACACACATTTGACATTGTCAAACATTCTCTTAGAAATTTGCCTACGTCAGTCCAGTCTCCAATTTAAAAAGGCTTTGAATGCCCCTTCCTTCTGAGAGATTACATTCCCTGAGGAGCTGGCTTCTGTCCGCTACCACTGTCCTCTTTATGAAGACTTGCGATGTCCTGTAGGAGGTGGTCCCTGTGAAGTCCATAATTTAGTTCATTGCTTTATGCTCCAAAATCCATCATTTATGACCAGTTTGAGGGCCTGGTTGCTATTCAAAAGCAATTTATCATTTATATTTTTTATTTTCTTATGTAAGTGTAAATACCTTTCTTACATAAAATATCTGCTGATCAGTTCTTAGATACAAATTTCTGCCTCTTGAAAAATGATTTAAATGGGTATTTCCATATGCTAATCTTGAAAAATTCACAAAGTTGTCATTTTGTTCTTTACATTTTGATGTTTGGACTATCAACAATATAATCTGTTATATCTGGTATATCATTACTGAATACCATCTGGAGTCACTAACTTTGTGAGCTTACTTAAAAATAAGGAAATAGCTTATAATCATTTTATTGCTCAATAAATAGATATTAGCCTTTTATTCTGCCATCAGCACTACGCCAGATTCTAGTGATACCAAGATGAAGAAGGATTTCACCTTCATAGAAGAGTAAGTAAGACACACCAAGCATGAGAACGCAGTGTGATAAGTCTAGAGCAAACACTATGCATTGGGTGACAGAAAAGGGGTTTTAATGCAACAAGTAAGGCTTTACCAGGAAGGAACTACTAGAGGTGGAACTTGAAGTATAAGACATATTTAAATAAATGCTCAATTGAATACAT
Organism: Carollia perspicillata; assembly: GCA_004027735.1. Lineage (NCBI taxonomy): Eukaryota > Metazoa > Chordata > Mammalia > Chiroptera > Phyllostomidae > Carollia > Carollia perspicillata. The sequence goes on from PVKM010001008.1 coordinate 66,768, forward strand.
ATTCCTGAAGTGCAGAAAAAATTATAAAGATTTAAACATAATTAAGTTTAACAAGTTCAGTAAGATTTATTCACGGGGTGCTTGAGAGGAAGCTACAGAAGAAACAAGAGAATAAATAAGAGACAGAGACTGAATGAAACCTTTTATAAGGCATACTAAGATGTTTGGACTTAACTCTCACTTAGAATAACATTGAAATGTTTTAAGCAAGAATATAAAACAATCAAATTCACCTTTTAAAATACTGGATTCAGCAAAGTGATTATCACATTTTTCCTAAGACAGTTCAAGGGAGCCTAAGAAATAGGAGCCAGATTACAGAATGGGGGGTATATGAGAGACCAAAAAATGAAAAAAGAACTAAAATATACTTCAAGGAAGCTCATATAAAAAGCAAAAGAGTAAGATGAATAGAGAACACAGGGGACACAGGGTAGAGGAGGAAAATTTTTTTTAAGATCTAAGTGTCTTGGTCATGTTTATCATTTAAGGGAAGGGATACAGGAATGAAGGAGGAGAGATTAATAATATAGGAGACAGTAAAACCATGCACAATAGAGAAAGCTTTAGACAGATTAAATAGTAAAATTAGAGATCATGTGAAGAGTGCTTTTAAAAAGAAAGAAAATTCTTAATAAAGTGAAAAGAACTAAGATTGAGACGAATATGGATAACTTTTGAATTGGGAAAGAGGAAAGTTAAAAACAAGTTCATGCCTGATGGCACCCTTTTTCTCTATGAGTCAATGTTGTCTGCAGAGAAAGCAAGGACTGGAGGTCAGGATGACATTTTGAAGAGAGTCCTGCCGGTTTCAACAAGCTGCAGAAGCAGAGAGAGGGGCAGCTTCTTAAGAACTGCAGCCTTCTACAGAGAGGCCAGGTGGGTTTGGAAACCATAAGTTTATAGCAGCAAGCTTAGACTTATATTAGCTAAGGAAGTTTTTTTTTTTAAAGCAAAAAAAAAAAAAGCAAAGCAAAGAAAAAGGCATCCAGATATACCTCTCAAGCAAAACAAAACTTTCATCCTTCTCAGGTTTAAAATCCAGGGAGGTATTCCAGGTAAGTAGGCCACCATTCTACGCAGGGTCACTTAGAGATCCAGGCAAATGGCAGTTCTGACACCTTTATGTGACTTTCAAAGTTGTTCTTATCATTATTACAGCAGTCAGCCAAAGGCAGAAAGGTGGGCAAGGCTGCATGGGTCAGGCCTGGAAGCGACATGGAGCACTACTACATCTTGTCCATGATGAGATTTTGGGCCATCCTTAACTGCAAGGGAGTTAGGGATGGCAGTGACATCGTACTAAAGCACCATTACTAGGGATGAAATCGCCCCAGGGCTGTTTTTGAGTTCTCCGTAGCCATATGAATAGATTGAACACGGGAGCAAAGAAGTAGCTGACTGAACTGAAATCGCTGAGCACCTGCAGTCTTCAAGAAAAGTTTTAGCTGAAGTTTAGCCAAGGCACAGCAGAGATGACAATTTTGGAGTAAATACATGATCTAAATGCTTTTATTTAAAGTAGTACCTAAGGATTATAGTTTATGTTTATAAATCAATCCTTTTACCTCCAGAATATAGATTACCCTTAACTTCTCAATACGTGATGAGTTATGACATACTATGAATATTCATGTGAATGAATAACAAAAACATACCTATCAAGATCAATCATTTCAAATGATTGGATATCAGGGCATTTGACTTCAGTTTGTATAAGCACTTTTTAAGCATTTATTTATCCAAATCTTCTCTTTCTGTCCCATTTTATTTAGGGAGGGAGGTATATATACTACCTCCTGAATCTACCCCTGCAGAGTATTTCATCAATTCAAATTAAAGATGTATTTTACAGTTGTCACTGATATATGACTTTGAGAATATGAACTGCTGTATAAATGTTAGATGTTCCCATCCTCATGAAAATCACATGTCACCTCAGAGCTGTGTCTGGTTTTGCTATTCATTATTCATTTGAAGTCAGAGTTTTCCATTTTCAATATTATAATTAATTTGAATGTTATTAAATGTTGTCACAACTGGCAGATTGTCAGCTTTCCTTAACCTCCTGACATATATCCACTCTCATTTTAAATAATTTATTTTTTCTTCTTAGTCTCCTTCAAAACAAAACAGAGCCATTTGCTCTGTGTCTCTGAAAATTCCATTTAGCAAAATAGATCTGTTCCTATTTCTTCACTCCTTAGCTTTTTATTTCACAGGAGTTATTTTCTGTCTTACACGCCCCCAACTGTGCCAGCTTAACGACCTGAAAGCCAATGCACGTAAGATTTGCATTAGGAAAAAAATACGTGTTTTGTCAACTTTACATCCTACACAGATATGTGGGCTCTAAGTTTAGAATAGAATTTCAAGCCAATATAAGTGGTATTTTATGCCCAGAATAAATTGGAGTTGTGAAAGACACCAGGAATATAAATTCATGCTGTCTTGGCATGGTCAGTAAGTAGAATAGATGGTTGTATATAAAGAATAATGTAGAAAGTACCCTCTCCCAAAATGTATCAGCCAGTAGGGAAAGATATTATATACAAATCAAAGGCTCAGTCCTAGCATTTAGAAATTGAATTTGACATTTTTCTATTAAAAGGTAAACATTTGGAATACAAAATTAAGTTTGTAATTGGATGGCACATACCTATTTTTCCAAGGATGGTGCCCTCTGCGGACACTTACCATAGCAACCTGTCCCTGAGCTGGGATAGTCTGGAAACGCTCTCCAACACAGCATTCTACACAGATGCTGCGGTGTACCTGGTTGGCACTGATGATGAATTTAATTGCATGAACTTGGGAAGTCAGAAGGATAGGTTGAGAGGGTTAAGAATCCACTGAAAAGACAAACGGGAACATTTTCAATGCTAAACTTCGTGAATCTCTAAATTTGGTATGAGGGCTGCTATTTCTCTGTGTACATGAGAGCCCAGCATAACAATCAGCAGAGACAATCAATTCTGACAATTCATTACTTCATTGAAACTATAAAAATCAGCAGTTACTTCAGCTGGTTCAAATTAGGATATATAATTTTGTTTTTGCTTTGGCGATGTTGTGGACTACAGGCACTTTTGATTTAGTCCCTGATTACATTTACATCCCGCTGGATTAATCTAGCAACATAGTAGTTTTTTAACTGAAAACTTGAAGCAAAGAAAAGGAAAAGAAAAAAATGTTGTTATAAGGAAAAATTATTAAGCACCTATTTAAAGGTGGGGCACATATTTCAAAGTGTGATTTGTTTAGAAGAGTCTGGGGCATGAACATTTATAGTTTAAAGAAAGATCTTAGAATAGTTGAAGCATTTGAAGAATTTGTTGAAGCATTGAAACAGAGGAGAGAACTCAGCACCAAAAAGACTGACTTGGCCACATTTACATGAGTTATTGTTGCAAAGTTTCAACTACAAGCCAATTGTCCTTATTCTCAGACCACTGTTCATGATGTTATTCTTTCTTCGGTTATTTTTTTATTCAGTCTTCGGGGATTTGAACAAGAACTTCATTTATCATAACTCCCAATTCTCTTCTGTCTATTCTGAATCTTTAAGGGAGATGAATAGTTTTACATGTCTTTGAATTCTAAGATGTGAACAATATTACCAGTACTTTCTCCATTTTCTAACTCTGTTCTTATCTATATATGGGTTCAATTCTTTCCTATTTATAAAGACATTTTTCATGTGGAGGGGCAAGTTGTGGGCATGGTTATCAATAACTACAGGTTCTTTCCAATTTATCAAGATTATGACCCCAGAAGAAAGAAAGAGTTGCCCTTTCCCAGTGTCTATATATAAAAGTGATAGGGATGGATCTTCATTGGTCTAGCTTAAATCCCATACATATCAATCTGTGTGACCAGATGAATAGGGCACTTTGGCCCAAGCCAATCTCTTGTGGCCTAAGTGGTTCAGTACAATGATTGGCAGCCTCACCAGAACCTCCTCAATAAGGGTGGAGGGGACAGAAGAGGAGCAGGAACAATTGTCCAAAGAGCAGAATGCTAGTTTCACAAGACGATAAAGAGTGTACTAAATAGACCAAAATATGCCTCCTCTTGATTTTGTATATGATTGAAAACACACACACACACTCCTCAGATGGACACACATACAGTCCTGCCCTACCAACAAAATTATCCCACTTACAACTGGAGACACACTCACCTCCTTCCTAAAAAAGCTGAATAAAAATTTGTGTCATTTGATCTGTGGTTGATGAGTGATACTTTTGATCTAGTGTGTGTATATATATTTTTAATACACACATATGTGTGTATATATATTTTTTAATAATCTGAACCTAGAGTTAAATGATAAACTTAAATAATCTATACTTGCTTAATATGTAATGGTGAGAGGATAATAATCTTATGAAAATGAAGGAAAAGAAGTAACAAGTAGTTATCCCTTGTCCAGAATATTATATATAGTTTGGAAGGGAATAACAGTTAATTTGTTTTCATTTTCCTTGAAAATGACACATAAATGAAACCTGAAGTCTCTCCTTAGCAAAATCCTCAAATTCTTCTCTGTGATCCCATCCCCTCTGCGCTGTCTTGAGGACTGATCAGTCCTTGAGGATGCCTCTCCTCACACAGTCTGTCAAGGAGGGGCAGTACGTTCTTTTGTACCTCAGGGACTGGAGGAATTTTTGGTGTCCTTCCTTCTCATTATCTTTTCTAAAAGCAGAAACCTCTCTTCTTCAAAAAGCATGCATTAACTATGTCCTTTCTTGTTATTACCATTTTTTATGTCCCAACAAATCCCTTCATTCATTGGAAATTTCAGCACCGACATCATCTTCTCTGTCTCTATTCCTGTCATACATCCATATAAATGCAGTACAGAGCCACACTGGACCCAGAGGTAAAAGAAAAATGCAGACCCCTAGATACACTTATCAAAATACCCTTCTGCATTTTGACCCAAGTGGAAAAAGTTAGTAAAATTCCATAACCAAAAACATGACTGAATAGAAAGGCTTTCATTGCCTAATCTGTTTGCATACCATTGCCTACCCCATAAACCCACCCAGGGTTTATGCACCCTAGTAGATGCAGGCCTACAGGGGCCAAGGAGCTGCAGACTGTTGGAAATGGCTGTGTCTATTAATCAAAATAGCATTTCAGTGCATATGTATGCCAAGAATCAGGGTAAGCACTTTTCACAGATTGTCTCATTTAATCCTATGTGTCTTCCCTACCTCTCTCGAAACTTCATTAAAGCAAGGGCTCTGACTATCTTGCTCACACTGCCATATTGTGTCTCTAATAACCAGCCTAGTGGCAGGCCCTTGATGTGAGTAATAGTGGTAACAATGTAAATATCAAAACAGAGCTGAAAATGAAGTTGGATAAAAAATCAAAATAGAAACAGAAACATAAGTACATAGAACAGACTGACAATATCCAGAAGAGCAGTGGTGGGTGGGGAGGGGGGAACTGAGTGAAATATGGTGAAGGGATTAACCAAAGAACATCTATGCATGACCCACAGACACAGATAGCGATATAAGAATTGACTTAGAGAGGGGAGAGTGTGGGGGTGGGTGGGGGTGGGGAAAGGGAGAAAAAACCAGGACAACTGCAATTGCATAAATTATTAAAAAATTTATAAAACAAGTTCAAATGACTTATCTCTTTCCCAATATATTTGCTTGAACACTTTAAGACTGGACAAATTTGAATGGCTTTGTGTTTTAAAAAAGGCTTTCCTAATGGCATTAGAATATGTCTGTTAAACAAACATACCTCAGTAAATTTGATTCAGTTTCAGTGGCTTTAAACCATAGATTTTTTTTCTCACCTGGTATAATGGGTTTATAGATGAGGGGGACCCACAAAACCCCAGAATTTATTCATGAAATTATGTATTTATTCTTTCATGTTTAAACTTCAGTCACCTTCAAAGTACTCTCCATTTGATCCAATCTACCTATGAAGGCATTTTTTTTACCACTCAAAATAGTTTTGACCTTGTTGACTTTTATGATTTTAGTGCTTCTGCAGTGATTTTGTTTCACCTCTTCCAAATTGGCAAAACATTTCCTTTTGAGGCTTTTTTTCATGCTGGGGAAATAGAAAAACAGTTACTTGGGAGTGTGGGGTGCAAGGGTCATGCCAGTTTTGGTCTAAAACTATTGAATAGTCAGCACAGTGTGGGCAGGTATGTTTGTAAATCACCCATCATGAAATGGGTAAACACACTGAAAGAGTCTTAAAAAGGAAAATTCACTGAAGCTGAATGCAACCTCTCACAACAACACTAGTTGGTGTACTGATACAGATGGGTTCCTAGAACACTCACCTAATGGAGGAAGCCTGTACTAAAAGGACCCACCCATCGGAAGATAATTCTGCTTTTTGGGGGCCTCCATCTTATAAAAAATAATTCCACTTCTAGTAATGTCAGATGAGATAATTATAACCAGTTCTTCCACCAAAGACAATAAGAAAAACTGGACAAAATATTTGTTAAAGCCTGTACTTTAGAACTAATAAAATAATGAAGATTAATAGACCATGCTCCATAATGGATAGAGGCTTAGGTTATGAAATTCTCTTTTCCAATGGTAGTTTATTATTTAGAAGAGGTAACTAAAGGTTACTACAACTAAGTTCTACTTTAGACCATCTTTATGCACCAAGATAATAAAGATTTGGAGTATAGACTCTCAAAAAATTAAATGGACTTGATGAGCATCCCTCACTGAAAGGCTGTACCTGGGAATAAAGGGTCAATACAAACTAGTCTCCCACAGGGACTATAGCTCAGCCTCATGTAATGTTAAATCCAAAAATTGCATTAAGGCAATCCTTAAAGTCTATTCCCCCAAAGTAAATGACCAAAGTAATAAATAATAATAATAATAATATAAATCCTCTCTGAAGAAAGATAGTATACTAGCATTCTAAATCACACATTATTTCTACCAAGTGCTTGCAAATGTAATTTGAAGACAGAGTTAAAAATATCCAGACAATGAAGACAGAAAATAACATGAACCAACAGAAGCAGAAACAACAACAGAAAAAGACCCCAAAAGCCTCTGGTATTAGAGATATCAGATATCGACTTAAAGATAATTATACTATATTCAAGGACTTAAAACAGTGAGAATTTTTTAAGGAGAATAGCACATTTCAAAAAATGGAAATCCTGTAACTGAAGCAACACAAAAACTGAAGTTAAAAACTCACTTGATAGCTTCTATTGCAGTTTAGACTTAGCCAAAGCTAAGTTAAAGGAACATATCCAAGCTGAAGGCCAGAGACAAACACAAACGATAGGGTACAAAACAAAGATGACTGAGAGAATGTTTATTAAGTATACAACTGTAGTTCTCAAAAGAAGGGTAATATTTTTTAAAATAAAGACTGATAACTTTCCAAATTTGAAAATTGTCATTAAGTCATAGATTTTAAAAACGTGAAGAACTTGTAGAAAATTAGTATAAAAAACACCCCAAAGCACATCAATAAAAGCACTGAAAACCAAAAATAAAAGAAAAATATGTTTACATACAGCAAGAGAAAACAGAAAATGTTAATGTTAACAATTATCAGCTGAGACTTACAGCTGACTTTTAAAGAGGATAGTGTAAGCCAGAAAGCATTGAAATGACATCTTTAAAATTTTGAAATAAAATAACTGATGACTTAGAATTATATTCCCACCTATAAATATGTTTCAAAAATGAAGGTAAAATAAGGACATTATTTTAGAAACACAAAATATGGAGACCTAATGAGTCAATATTCAATGAAAACTTTCTAGAATTAACTATTTAATCAGATAGAATGAGAGAACTGCAGGAAAGTAAAATAAAAAAACAACTAAAAGGTAAGTATGTGAGAAGACCTTTTTTCTAAATAAAGTCATATTCAAGGGTACTACAGTTAGAAATCTGTTTAAGGAGAGCTGCAATCAATGCACTAGAAGAGCAATAAGTGAAAAATTGTAGAAAGGGGTCAAAATTTCAGAAAACAAATATAGGTTGAAATTAACAAAAGGAGATATAGAAAATATGCATAGTCTGAAAAAGAAATTAAATTTTCTCAAAGAAAAAACTTCAAGCCTAAATATCTTCTCTGGTGAATTCTATCAAATGCTTAAGGATAAAGAATGTCAGTGTTAATATAAAATGTTCCTCAGAATAGAGTAAAACAAATCACTGAAATACATTTTTCAAAAGTCCATGATAACTTTGGTATAAAACAAGGCATAATCATTACAAAAAGGAATAATTATAAGCTTTTTAATCTCTTCATATATATGTAGATGGAAAAATCCTAAAGAAAAAAATAACAAACCACCCAGCAATACACAAAAAGATGATACATTCATTTTCAATTTGAGTTGATTCCAGGAATATAAATATTGTTTAACACTAGAAAATCATTAATATAATTTATCACATTAACCAAATAAAGAAAATAATACAACCATCTCAATAGATGTAGAAAATTTATTTAATAATAAAGTAGCATTTAATGTATGTGTGGGTGTTTATAATATTAAGGATCTTCCTTCATCTGACAAAACTGAGAGCAAATAACTCATCTAATCACAAAATCCTGAAAGTTTCCTTGTGAAACTGGGAACAAACCACAGACATTTCCATGAAACATAGTACTAGAGGTGGCGATCTTATTGCACTAAGGAGATAAATAATAAAATGTTGAAAGATTTTTAAAGGAAGATATATAACCATCATTAATCACAATTTTAAACATATTTGTCAAAGTTAACATGATTGTGTACATAGAAAATATGAAATATTTTGTGGACAAACTATTAGAATTAACAAGCTAGTAAAACAGATAAAAACTAGTAAAATGGCTTTGGAAAAACAATGTTAATACTATTTCTGCTCTCAATCACACATTCAACATAAATGCAAACACATGCACCATATGTGTCCCAAGAGATTTGTATAAGCGTGGTTCCAGCAGCATTGTTTACAATAGCCAAACACTGAAAATAAACATAATATTTATGAACATTAGAATAGATTAATGTGATATATTTATATAATAGATTACTATTCAGTAAGGCAATTGAAAAAAACTATAGCTGTGCACAACACCATGGATAAATCTCAAAGTCTAATGTTGAGTAAAAAAAGCAGACATAAAAGAATACATAATGTATGAACATTGTTCTATTTGTATAAATTTAAAAAATAAGCAAAAGTAAATTATAATGTTTGAAAATGCAGGCTTAGATGTACAATGATCAAATAAGTCAAGGAAGCAAGCACCACAAACATCAGGAGAAGGTCAACCTTCTGGAATGAGAATGGGATCATTATTGGTGTGGAGGGATATGAGATACTGGCAATGTTCTATGTTTTGCTGTGAGTGGTGGTTACATAAGCCTTTATTTATCTTGTGTTAGGTCACCAAGACATGTGTCTTTGTAAAATAAAGTTTTTCATGTACTGTATATTTTACAACAGTAATGGTTAAAACAAAATAAATATTTTTTTCAAATTTGATCAGGGGCATCAAGAAAGCAAGTAATGGCAATAATTTATGGGCAGGATAAGGATAAGATTAGGGTAAAATGAGCAAGGCACTCACCTTGGGTGAGAAATTTCAGGAAGGGTCAAAGAACTCACTCATCACAAGTCAATAATGAGGTAATGAGGTATTTTAAAGAATCAATATTAATGCAAAAATTATGATGAACAAAATATCAAAAGTATCATTAACAAATAACAAGTATGAAGACATAATCAATACGCACCAGGCACTGTTGTGAGTGCTTTTATAGATATTAACCGATTTAACCTACATAAAATCTTATGAGATAAACTGTATAAATATCCTTTATTTTCCTAATTAGGTCCCTGTGGCACAAAGGGAAGTAGTTATATTTCCAAGGTTATCCAACTGGTTCATGGCAAAGCCCAAGTTCAAACTCAGTTCCAACTGTAAAAGGCATGCTCTTAGGGGCAGAATGATGCTTCACCTATTTGTGATAGTGGCAAAGGCACTCAGGTCGTGACGGTCAGTGATCTCCTTTGATACTCCTCTGACTCCTTACACTGTACACACCCCTCCACATCGTATTTTTGTAAGTTATTATTGTGTTCGGAAGGGAGATAAAATTGAAAGGAAACTTGAGATCTCATACAGTCTTCATGAAGCCTCCTTTTTCTTGAGTAAGTGTGATTCCCATGATACAGGATGTGCCAAGTAGCCAAGAAAATCTTCTACTCCCCTGGTCTAATGATTCTATCTTCCCACCACAATTCATCCTGCTCTAGGATTCTTCTAAGGGTTAGGTCCAGTAAACTTAATATATGATATAGTCGAATAAAAAAATACAGAAATTTTATTGACTAATTGAAAAATTTCATCACAGTATGTTGCTAGATTCTAAAAATCCTATGCCCTTTTGTCAGGACAAGGGCCAAGGAAGAGATTTTATGGCCTCATATTTTATTTGCCTTCTGAAATACCAGCTCATTAACCAAATGTCATCAGACTGCTGTCCTCTAATAAAGTAAGCTAGTCTACACCAGAAAAACAAGTCAGAGAGTCAGTTGGTAAAAGTTCACAAAATACCTAACTTTCAAAGGCTGCTCAAAAATGAATGGTTCTGTTTCCCTAAGGTACAACAGTATGCTTGGAGAATAGAAAGAAAAAAAAAAACAGAAAAAATTAAGTAGCTAAATATTCTAAATAATATTAATGAGAGATGGGTACTTTTCAGGCAGAGTTTTGTAGGTAGAAAGGAAATAAATTTTGTGAGAAGGTAAATTTCAATAATCAGTTATTTATAGACAGAAAAAAGAGATCTGCTGAATGTCAATCCTTAAACTGTGACAATGTCCATTTTTTTCAAACAAGTCAAACTTTTTGAGAAATAAGACTTGCTGTGAGCAGTCAATAAACCCTACTAGAACATAGAAAATTTCATTAAAAAACCACTTTTTAAAATCTTTCCTAAATAGCCAGTTTAATGGTTTCACAGAACTATCACTCTGCTCCTGAACCTTAAAAATTGCCTTTAAGTACCGTATTTAGCCATTCTGCTTTCTGTTTTTATCAAACAATGGCATAAAGCATCACTGAAAAAAACAGTTCTTTCATTGTAATGTTCTGCATATGATAATGATGGACATCCAGTGGAGAAAGTGGAGCTGAAAAAGCTGAGACAGAACCCTCAGCACTGATCTAGGAAGATGGTGATAGAATTAAGGTAAGGGTCAGAATATCAATCACAGTAAGAAATATTAGAATTAAATGTTTTAAAGAGCCATTGTGAGAAAGCCACTGTTTTCTCTTGTAAACGTCAATTAAGAACCTGAGAAGCAAAGTTCTCTGAGGCTCATTTTGAAAATTTTAGAATGAAAATTAATAGGCAGACAATGTCAGTTCCAAATTTTAGAATAATTTTTGTGATACTCACGTGGGTCCCAAAGCCTTTCAATTCTCCTTCTCCTCGTTATTTTTTTTTGTAACAAAAGGAGTTATTTTTGACTGTTAGTGTTTCCGTGCAACCATCTTCAACTGTTAAAGCCAGAGATGGGCCTGTCAGAGCTGTCAATATTGCTCTGTGTTTGGGATTCCAGCCTTTTATCTGAGCATGTAAATGTAGAGCTTTTGTGCTTGGCGCTTTTGTTTTTTCAAGAGCATTAATGCAAAAGAAACTGAGCTAAGAATGGCAGCTACAACTCTCATGACAAAAAAAAATAATGCAAAAAGGGCCAATTTTTAAAAGAGGGAAAATGTTTGGAGCATTTAAAGGTTTTGTGACTCTAGCCATATGTTTCTCTTTTCCGAATTGTTACTCATTACTGTCAATCACCATCCTGTCCTTAGAACTCTTGATCTTATCATTGGCATTTCCAAATGCAAATAAAAAAAAATCAAGTCTTTTCAATCCAATGTTCAAGCTAATTTTAATTAGTTCTTCCTCCCACCCACCCCTACATCAAAATCTAAGTAAAGTAAATGCAAACAATAAGAAGTGCTCACCTAGCTGTCGTTCAACGTATGGAAACTCAGATCTTTCAAGGAGACTTGGTAATTTGCCCTGTGTGTCGGGAGATTACAGTGAAGCATGGACCACTCTTTAAAGTAAATGGGTAATGGCCACTGGTGCATACAAGTAGACTCCATAAAGAACCAACCTTCATAAAGAGAGGAGATTAAAATTCTCTATCCTACCTCCATAGATTCTTCTTACTTCAATGCACAGTAATTGAGTTCTATTCGGTACTGTTTGAAGTCTGGGGATATAATGGTGAACAGTTGCACCTTCAAAGAGATTATGTCCTGTGAAGGAGAACTGGACTACCTCTGGTGAAACAATGTGAGGTCTGTCTGTGCTATTACCCCTTGTTCACTCCTAGAAAGCAGGGAGTTTATTAATATAATGAAGCAACAGAGGTGGTTTTTGAGAAGCAATCAAAAAATTGCAAGAAAATTTGTCTTCTAGCTGTTTCACTTGAAGGCTTTGAAAGACCCAGAACTTTCTGAGCTGACTAAACGAGAGGTTAATTTATGAAAACATATGAGTCCTGTCACCTCACATAAACGAATGACCTAATGATCAAACTAGATCACCATCTGGCTCAAACCCCTCAATAATTCTCCAGTGCCATTGGAATAAAATCCAAACTTCCTCCATGCCTATGAGGTCCTGCATGGCATGGCCCTGAATACCCCTCTGAACTCTTCTTTTCAGCCCTCTGTTTGATCCTACTGTCATGAGAGCCTCATTTCCACCTTAAATATGCCAGGCTTGCTCTCATGCCAAGACACTAGCATGTTCTCTTGGCTTGGAAATTGCTTTCTCCAGATTACTGTAGAGCTGTCTTCTCCTCACCATTCAGGCCTCGCTTCACAATTCTCGGAAGTAAAAATGACAGTCTTTCCTCCCCTCTCCCTGGATTGCCAAACTTTTTTTGTTTGGCTGCTTTTGGCATTTATCTGTACCTGAAATTATGTGTATGTTTGTATGTTCATTGAATATCTCACAATCCTGTGGGTACTCCATTTCCTTCACTTATCTATCCCTGGAGACTTATGTATTGCCTGGCCTCATAGTGGGCCTTCAGCAAAATATTTGATGACTAAATGCACTAACTCTTTTCAAGGATTTTAGAAACACAACAGGAGCACAGGTAAGAGAGTTCCTATGAAGATAAGGGTGCACACTAAAGAAAATAGTCATATATGGGTAATACAATTCAGTGTGATCAGTGTTATAAAGAGAGTAACTAAGAATTTGAGAGGTGAGAAATACCCAGAAAGTAATGACATCTTAGCTAAAACCTCAAAGATAAGCAGGTTATAACTAGATTCTAGTAGAATAAAAATAAATAAAAAGGGGGCTTCAAAAAAGTTAATAGCATGTAGAAAGGCCAAAGAGGTTTGAAATCTACCAAGAAAAAAAGAAGTAAAAGACATTAGAAGTGTGAGACAGAGAGAATTACATTATATTTGCATGACAAATAAATTGAAGAGTTGATACTAAAAGCATGGAACTGAGTTAGAGAGCTTTAGAAGAAATCTAGATGATAGAATTGAGTGAATCGGAAGACTCAGTGGTGTTCCAGAATCAGTTGCATTTGGTTGATTGGATGTGAGAGTAAACAAAGGGCATAATTTTATTCCAGTTTTTCTTTTTAGGCATTTGGATGCATGGTAGCTCTAGCCACTGACATAGAGAATCTTTCAGGAGAGAGAGATTCAAGTATTGAGCTTAAACTGTCAGAGGAACAGCCAAGTAGAGATTTCCAGGAGAATATTAGATATGATATGCATGTCTGAGAAGAAAACATCTATGAGCCATCAGAATACAGATGGTTATTAAAATGATAGTAGTGAATGAGGTCATACAGTGGTAGAACACAAAGAGATAAAAGAATAAAAACTCAGATGGAACCTTAAGAAACACCAGTATGTAACACATAAAAAAAGAGAAGAGAGACAGCTATGACATTTACTTAGATGTTTAATAGCCAGGAAGATGGGAGGAAACTAAACTAAGTGTGACATCACAAATGCTAAAGAGGAAGATTCCAGGAGCAGTACTATTCAACAGTGTCAAGTGCTTGGGGAAAAATCATCCTATCGCTCTGATATTTAGTTTGTCAAAAGAAGCTGACAATCTAAAAGAGTTGCTGGTTTAAAAGAGTGCAGATGAAAGTGGGTTTCAGACTAAAGAAATCAGAATAGGAAATGGAAAGCAAAATATGGCCATAATTAGTGGATACAGTCCTTTAAAGATATCTGGTGGTTGTTGTAAGGTGAGTGAGAGATTGGAGCAGAAAAGAGATAAGGGAATGTTGTATTTATGATAGAAGTCAATGAGAATATTTAAATGCTGATGGAGAAGAGCTGGTGAGGAGGGTGATTTTGAAGACATGAGAAAAAGAGAGAATTGACAGAGCAAGGGTACTGGGGAGGTGGGAGAATTGGCTATGTGAGACTGAGACAGACAAATTATTCAAAAGAATATTTCTCCCTCATGTGCAGACCAAGTACATTAGAGATGTGTGCAATAGAGAGACAAATAACTAGAAGAACATGGGGAGAATGACGGATACTATTGATGATATCAATTTTTCAAGACGCTGGTCTATGTAAGTCTGTGATTTCCTTCAGCAGGGCTCAACTGCCTGAATATAGAAATAAAAATATAGTAGATTTATTGGTCAAGATTTGTGTTTTGTTGACTATACGAGTGAAAAAGCAAAATAGCAAGGCAATTAAAACTGATGGGAAATGGTAATCATGTAATCTAAAATAAATAGGAAATAAAGTAAGGCATAAAGCAAATGTTAAAGTAGAAAGGAGTAACACGCTGGAAATATTCCAAAGAACTGACTGTTCCACTTATATTAGTTCTAATTCTCTATTTTTAATTACTTCCAATAAGTTTTCATACCTACCCGTTCCCGGAAAGTCTTCCTGTATAAAGCATGCAAGATTTCCATCTCATGAAGCATCAATGAATAATTCTCAACCCTTGTCTTGATCCCTTAACATTTGACACATGTTGATCACTCTTCCTTCATGATATTCTTTTTTTACTTGGGTTCCAGAACACCACACCTCCTTGGATTTGCTCCCACCTTACCAGCCATTCTTCAGTAATACTGTTCTGCTCCATCACCTCTTTTTTGAATGACAATTTTGAAAGCACTCGCAACTGAATTATTGACCTTCATTCCTATTCCCTAAGTGATCTCAAGTCTTAAGGCTTTAAGTACCATCTATTTTCTGATAGGTCCCAAATTTATATCTGTAGCACTGATTTCTTTTGTTCTCATCTCCCTGACACTTAAAATCTATTTTGATCCAAAAAGCATCTCAGATGTATGCTCTATGGAACAATGCTACATCCTTACCACTAATGTTATTCTTCCTTCAGTTTTTCCCATTTAATAAATGGCATACCAGATTCCAAGTTATTCAGACTAAAATCTTAGCAGCGATCTTTGAGTCTTTTCTTTCTCTCACATGTTATATCCAATCCATCATCACATAATATTAGGATTTCCAGCAACATGTATCAAGAATTCTACTTATCACTTTTACTTTTAGTACCCCAGTATGAGTCATTTTCTTCTCTCCCTAATATTTCTGCAAACACCTTTTACTGTTTTCTTTTCACTTTTGCACTCCTCCTAGAGTCTGTTCACCTCACTGCCTGTGAACTTTTAGAGACAGAAAGTTGATCACATATATTTCCTGCTCAACTGCCCAGTCTTTTTAATGCACCCAGAATAAAATCCATTGTTTTCCATGTACTTCAAAGTATGTCATGATTTTGATGTGGACACCTACCAGCTTTACCTTCTGCTACCCTTTCTGTCGGTCGTGCCACTTTTACCACTCCATTAAACCATTGATCCCTTAACTCGCCCCTGCTTCTAGGTCTTTGCAGTTGTTGTTCCCCCTGCCTGGCATGTTGTTCTCTCAGTCATTCACATCACTTCTTCATTCACTAAATTCAGGTCTTGAATGACATTTCAAAGAAATTTACCCCTTTCTAAAGGTGGTAGATTGAATAATTAGTTTCAGTTCTTTACTATATTAATTTTATACATCTATAATTTTGCATGGTGTTATGGCGGGCAGGCTATAATTCTCTGCCCTTTGATTTGTTTTTGCCCTTTGATTTTGAGTCTGGCCATGTGGCTTGCTTTGGGGATATTAGGAGACTTGACAAAAACTAAGGATCAGAATGTGATTTCCCAATTGGTCTTTGCCTCATATTGCTACCTTTTGCATGACAAGTACTTGCATGAGTAGTTGCTAATTTAAGAAAACTGAAAAACATGGAGAACTGGATCCAACCTGAAACATAAAACCAATTCTAGCCAAGAGCAGCTAGACCACCAAACTCCAACCAACCTGCAAACAACTGTGTCATAAGTCACTGAAATTTTAAAGTTATTTTGTTTTGCAGCAATATTTTACAAGAGCTAACTATTGCACTCTAAGAAAGCCACACGTATCACTTTCTACACCATTGTTTGCTCGATTTTTGATATCACTTATTTCTACCAAATGTGTAATGAATATTTGTTATTTATTTATTTTCTTCACTCTCTAAAGTATAATGTCATTGAGGAAATAGCCTGTATGTATTGTTTAGCGTCTTCTTCCCAGTGGCAGAACCTGATGTGGTACGCAGTAGGCATTCAACAACTACTTGTGAGTAAATGAATATGATATGGAGGAATTCATATATTGAAGGTCATGCTGAGGTTGACAAGCCTCCTGCTGGGACTAACCAGACGAGTGAGCTTGCATGTTTCAAGGCCAGAGTCAGCAAGCACAGTTTTGAATTTGACATTCCAGAGGCGAACACCTTCCACACACTGCTGGACAACGTGACGGAAGGACGGCATGAGTAAAACTTGTGCTGCCTGGACAGAGGAATCCCCCTGTTCCCCACACCTCTGGTAGCCACCAAAACTTCAAATAATACTCTGTAAGGGTTCTTCAAGATGCTCTTTTGTAAAGAACTGGATATATCTATTGCCAAATGTACATAGGCAGAAAAAAGTTTTTCAAGGTATTAAAGGTGCCACAAGCAGAGAACTACCCTAATACATTAAGTGGAGAAGTTCTTTTATAAGAGGAATGGAGCACTTGAAACTATTAAAATAGTACTCAAATTATTTCAATTTGTCCATTAATGTTGACAAGTAATTGGAGTCTGAGAAAAACGTCCTCTTTTTACTCAATAACTTTTTACATAGTTACCACCTCAAACATCTCTTTGCATAATGGTCCTTCCAGTGTTCTTGAACTAAAATGTCAATTGGCAGGTAACATTTAACATTTCGAAATGCCCTGAAACTTGGGATTTGTTCATTATTTCTCCGTTTTTCTGTGTTGCCACTAGTTTCTTCTTTGAACAGTTCATTTTCCCCAAGGCTATCTAATTAATGGTCAAGCACTGAGTACCGGCTTCGCATTAGAGTGACACAAAGTCAATTAATTGTCACAGTAACTCCCTAACATTTTTGTGCCAGTGAATAGACTCATCAACTCTGACTGTGTTTAGAATGAATGTGCTCCAGCCTTTTTATAGACTTGCATCTCTCCAATCAAGAGTTGAGGTCCTAGAACAAAGATGCCAATTGTCTAGGCTTTGTTTAGTTGTCCACCATGCTACGAGGGAACAGGCCACAGGTGGCATGCAACAAAGCAGGGAGAAGCCCCCGAATGAAGTGGGAATGCAGCTCCTGAAAAAAGGAAGATGGCTACTGCGTATTAAAATGTATTGGGTTGACCAAAATGTCCTTTTTTTTTCCTGTAAGATGGCTGTAGAAGTGCTTAGTTGTCTTTAACGTCATTCCAAACAATTCGTTAGATTGTATTGTGACAGCTGTCACATCAGCATGCACTTAAAAGAACACCAAAATTGCTGAATTTTTGTGTGTCCATTTTAATATTGAAGATAGAAGAAAATACACAACGTTTTCATCATATTATACTGTATTATTTCAAGAAAGGTAAAAATGCGACCAAAATGCAAGAAAAGAATTTTGCAATGTATGGAGAAGGTGTTGCGATTGATAAAATGCATCAAAAGTGGTTTGCAGAACTTTGTGCTAGAGATTTCTCGCTGGATAATGCTCCACAGTCAGGTAGACCAGTTGAAGTTGATAGCAATCAAATCGAGACCTTAAATGAGACAATCAACATTATACCACTTGGGAGACAGCTGTCATACTGACAATACCAAATCAATAAACTTCCTGGTGAAAATGAAGAATGTGCCTTTTATTTTACAGAAAAAACAGACTTTTTTGGTTAATCCACTAGTAGACCCAAAACTTACATACTTTTAACTTTCTTTAATGAGAACTCACCAACAGACAAACCCCCGTTATCTTCAGGCATATTATTTTAATTTTTTGTTAAAAGAGTTTAAAACAGAATGTAGAATTTTTGAAGTTGCTTGAAAAAGAAAA
>PVKM010001009.1:0-87261 GCA_004027735.1 Carollia perspicillata
TCTTAGTCTATTGTTCTCATTCTAGTCTGTACAAGTACCTTTTGGCTTCGTTTCTCATCCACAAGCTCATTGTTATCTGCTTGTGTCTCAAATTCAATACTTTATGACTACTTGGCTATGACTCATCTACCCACTACCAGCTTTGCATAGGTCTCTATGCTTTAGGTACCTGTTGATACAGTTGGCTCTAGTATTGTAATCTGTCCTCCACTGCCCCCTTTTCACTTGCATCTACCCCATCCTGGCCTGTTCCAGACCATCTCTTTGCGTTAACCCCCAGATCACCCTCAGAGATATAACCACAGAGATAGATTCTGTGCAAACAGCTCATGTGACAAGGTAGAACATTCCATCACAGCACATCAAACCATGAAATAAAAGATTCTGGAGTGCTAACAAGGTCAAAGGTTGGTTTCATACTATGAAAATTTGTTCCAGCTGAGAGTTTAGCACCTAGCGATGAATCATTTCTACTCATATGTGGATGATGCCATTGGTTCCTCACACAGTTCCCCACATAGTCAGTATATCCTTCCCCCAGATGCTAAGAGTATAGCAGCTAAGACTTAGAACTACAGCTTTGTCCAGAGAATCACCCTTGGTTAACAGGAGCTGCCTCACCTGGAGATGCCTGGGAACCTATTCCTTCCTCCCCGTATCAGTGTACCTGGAGTAGATTTTAAATCTCACTCTTTGTGTAGGTGGAGTTGGGGGGAAGGATGCATCTCCCCACCTAATCACCATGCCTAGTTCTCTGTAAAAGGCTGTAAGTCTGTGACTTTGTCCTGAATGAGTGGTAGAATTTTACAGTGATCCTTCCTCCTACCCTTAAATAAAATCTACCTTGTGACTTGGAATCGTTAGTCAATTGAATCATTCAAAACTTTCTCCAGCTCTGATTAAAGAATTACTTCTAGGTGAGAGCTCTGATACATCTTCTTGGATAAGCTATCAAGCCTGTATTTCATCAAGTATGACTTACCCCAGTAATGACTTGCATCTTTTGAGATAATAGATCTCCAGACTTCTAAAATAGAGGTAGGAGATTGTATGTTAGTCCCTCTCATCAAATTGCATTGATGTGAGGCTCTAGAGAGAGGTATTGAATTCTGTTTCCATGGCAACTGCTTCACTGCTCAAGGGGAAAACAGCATAGCAATTGAAGTCTGTGTTAATAGCAGTTCTAAAAATAATCGGTAATGTGTTGAAATCAAGTGAAAGACCCAGGAAAGCAATGGGCAAAAATTATAACCATGCAGGGTGGCATTAAACAATAAGATATTGTGCAAATATTATTGCAACTATAATGTGATTTAAGAATTATAGGAATAGTTGGTGACAAATATATTTTTGAGGAAAATCAATTATTTTATTTGTTCGTTTATTCAGGTGACTGTTGAATACTGATTATATGTCAGGTATGAGGTAGGACCTAAGATACAGATATAAGTCAGTACTATCTATCTTCCAGGCTTTGTGGGTTTTATGTGAGTAATAGGAAAAAGAAATCTATCACAATTATAACGGATGTTGAGTTTGTCTCCCTGACACCACTCTAACAGTTTTCCCCTGTGTAGCCGCCGGGAGATTAAGGGTTTGTAGGGGGACTGATATCACATCCAGCTTCAGAGACAATTCAAAATCATTTACCATAGAATTGTTTCAGTGGAGAGCATATAACCGAGGTGCAAACCTATGTGACATTCCTTTTATCTACCGTGATTGGCTTCTGCACGAAGCTTAGAAACCTCATTTAGTGATTGTGAGGTACTTACAATTTTTTTACGTAGACATGGAAGAGGGGTCATGTAGAGTTTGATGCTTCAGGAAGCCATCTGGGACCAGGAGGAAAGTCAGCCCGAGGATGAGGTCAGCCACTGGACAAGGACACAGTCAAGAGAACAACAGAGAAGTGAGGCCTGCTGTGACTGAACGGCGCTGAAGCCCACTCTACCTCTGGATGTCAGACTGACGCTAACATTTATTTCTGTGGAAGTTTGAATTGAGTTTTCAGGGTTTTTTGTTGCCAGAAAACCAAAAATAAAAAAAGCATTCAACTAGTTACAAAAACCAATACCCAAGAATAAGTGAAATGTTGGCAATAAGTTGAGGGAATTATGAGTGCACAGAAAAAAGATAAATCAGTGGGAGAGAAAGGAAGTAATAAGTAACTCTACCCTGGAGAATAGAGTGAAGAAAATATCAAGAAGTTTTCTGTGTTATGAGGTAGAGAATCCAGCTTCGCTGTCAGCATAGCACCTGACTGTCCAACTCTCTAGGACTGCGGGCTACCAGCAAAACGGGCAGCTCTTAACCCAGGCTCTATGCAGAGACAGATGTATCATGAACCTAAAGAAGCTTAAGCTCGAGTGGCCTCCACTTACACTGACCCTTTGGGTTGGCGATGAAAGCAGCAGCCCCAATAGTTTAGCAACTGCCCCAGCTTGAAAGTCACTCTCTCGAGCTGGTGGTGTTTCTGGGCTGAGGGCAAAGTGAGGGGGGACTGCTTCCGTGATTTCGATATTTTCCTGACCTCTAGTTAACAACCCCCCCAAACCCCCACCCTGGCCCTGGGGAGTGCCTGGGACTTATGTTTAACCTCAGTGATAAGGATGTGAACTTCTCCCTGCTCTCAGCTCTGCTTGAACACTAAGAATTAGGCTTCATGGTTATCTAGTATCTCATGCCCTCAGACTGAAAGGGCGAAGGAAACAGGTGAAATTTTCCTCAGTTAGACTAGCTGCTGTAGGAGTTGTATGCCAGTTAATCACGTCACAATATATACCCATATAAAATCATCACACTGTGCACGTTAAATGTATACAATTTCATTGTACTTGAATACAGGTGAAAAAACACTAAAAAAATTTGTATGAATCACAAAATAAGAATTGCTAAGGATAAAGCTAAAGGTAAATGACCAGGGGTTTTATGGTCTTAGTGCAGTGCTCAGGTGTCATGAAAAAAACAGCAACAACAAAACTGAATGTGAAAACACTTTGCAATTGAAAGTTCAGTTACCTAAACTTCAGTCTCTGCTCTACCACTAACAATAAGCAATCCTGATCATTTGATTGACTTGCCATTACCTTTTTACACTGTCAACCTGTTTGGCAATGGCAGTCAGCAAGAAACATTTAAAAATAGCTTAATGAAGAAAGTCTATCTTTAAAATGATAGAATGATCCATATCATTTGATAGCGCTGCTGACATATAAAATTAAAGAGGAGAAAATGTCATATATATAGCAAGAAGACCACTTACTTTGAATTCTAGAACTCTGATTCTGGCTGTGCCCTGACTGACTTTCCAGAAGTCATTTACCTGGACGGCTCTCCAGCTGCTTCCTCTGTAAAATCCGTGCTTTAGTTTCTCTCTCAGACCTCTTTCTGTTCTAAGATTCTACACTGAAATGCAACTATACTTCAATTATCCAAGCTTTGTATTGTTTCCTTTACATAATAAAACGCTTGTATTAATCCTTTTGGGGTTTGTAGCATTTCTTGAATCTGAAAAATTCTTGGCCATTTTTTCCTTTAAATTTTGCTTTTGCCACATTCTCCTTTTTTAAACCTTTCACCGTGTCTGATAAGTCTCTTATGCTCTTTCTCCTATTTTCCATCTTCTTAACTGTCTGTGCTTTGGTTTGGATGTTTTCTTCTGAACTTTTCAGTATACAAATTCTCTTTCCAACTGTATCTATTTTGGCTTTTAGTGTATATACTATAAGGTGTTTATTGACATTGTTTAAATATATCCTTTCTGAGTTAATGAGTTTTTTGAATCTTTGGATTGAGGTCTTTCACCAGTTCAACTACTGAGGATAAACGTTCACACTTTTAACAGTCACATGGATATGATAAAGACATGTGATCCTACAAAGACTATACTACATTTGGTGAAATTTCTTGCCTTCCTTATAATTTCTTTAATTTTCTTTTTTTTTTACAGTAAACGAATGGTTTTCTAAAATGTCTGAATCTTATACAGGTCCTCTCCTGGTTAAAGCTAGAGATCGTCTGCAGAGTTAATAATGTGATGATTAGCTATCTTTTCCCTGCCTTCTAAGATACGACCTAAACAAGATTTATGCCAGTCAGAGAGAGGGACAACATTTTCAAGTCTTATTTTATAGATCTGTGGGAATGCCAACCAGATTTCTTCTGACACAAAATTTTCTGCTGCTTTGGGAGATGACCACTGGCAGCTCGCCACATGGGTCATTTTAGGGGACAGAGGACAGTGGCTGGTGCAGGTGTGCAGGAATGAGACTGGCAGTAGCTGCTGGGGCGTGGCAACCTGAGAGCCAGGAGCTCCATTTGTACAGCATCAAAGAGTCAGGTGTGCAGGCTGGGGCATGGGCAGGCCCAGGAAGTGGCCAGGTAGCATTGGTTGGGGTTTTTCCAGGTGGCCATGGTCAAGCAGCACTTTTGCCTCCTCGATGGTCCTGTGCATGTCTCCTGCATCACTTCATTTTGTGCCTTTTCTCTTCATATATTGGTCATTTGCTTTTGTTATTTTTAGCATATTTTATACTTTTCAGTCAATTTTCAGATTATGGATGGTAAACTCTAAAGGTTCTGTATGATGGTCTTCCAAAAAATGTTAAGGTTTTTAGACATAAAGGGTTTTGTGAATGATCTTGATCCAGTCATGACTTGGTTTTAAGCTTAGTTGTTCCCAACCTATTTCGGTTTTGGCTTTCCTTATAGGAGTGACCATCAGCCCTAGGGAATGCCCCTTTCCAGGTCTCTCAGTGTTTAGGAAGTTTTGTCTGTCTCGAATGGCAATCTTTAACACTCCAGTGCTGCTCAGGCTGACATCCGGCTCTGCTGTTGTGCTTCCTGTCTGCTGCTCAGTGCATTTCTCCAGGCTAGCTTTGCACATTCGCAGCTCAGAACTGGAGCAGCAATTTCAGGGCAATTTGAATGCAGATTTTTGGGTACTTTCTCTGAGGTTCCTTTCTCTCCAATATTTTGCTCCTCAAATCCCATTTTCTTTGGAATCCCTCAACTCTTTATCCTCAGAACTTTGAGGCTGCTGCTTTCTTTTTGGGCATTTTTCACCCTCACCACAATTTGGAAAATGCCCCTTGGGAACATTCTGAGGTGAATATGGAGCATACCTCTGTGCTTGGCTCTCCAGAACCTTTAAAGGATTATTTATATGTTTTCCCGACTTCTAAAGTTATTTTTGGTAGCCTTAGTTCAACACATGATACACTGTTGAGTCCAGGCCCCCAGATTTTATCCCTTGAATTTTAATTTCAACGAATTTTTAAAAATCATTTGAGTGTTTTTTATCTTTTAATATGTACTCAATTATTTAAAAAAATATTTATTGATTTTAGAGAGGAAGAAGAAGAAGAGAAGGAGAGAGAGAGAGAGAGAGACATCCATTCGTTGTTCCACTTATTTATGCATCCATTGGCTGCTTCTTGTATGTGCCCTCACGGGGGATCAAACCCACAGCCTTCCGGTGTCAGATGGATACTCTAACCAACTGAGCCACCTGGCCAGACTGATACTCCAACCAACTTTGGTCCTTCTTACTGCAAGCTCAGTTTGCCTTCTTTTAAACATTTTCTGTGTATACTACATTTATAGTTGAATTTTGATAATTCTAAAATTTCTTGGTGTTTGTTTTCTTCTTTGTTTGCTTGGTGATTTCTTATATTCACCTCCTATAAACTGATATTAATTTTTGGACATTTTAATTTGGAAATCTTTTCTTTTTAGAGAGCTTGTAAACAGTGGATCATATGTTTTTTTGAAATTTATCCTGCCTCTAGGTTCAAAGTAAGAAGGCTTTTGAGAGCATCTAGCCTGACATACTGCTGAAGCAGAAGTTATACATTTTAATGTTCAGTTATGTTCTTTGTGGAAAACTTAGAAAAGTAATAAGAATGTTTAGTGATAAACTTAAATTCACCAAGCTTCTTAACATTTAAAAGCTTTAGCTGCCAAAATTCCAAACCCATCTCATTAAACTTTTTCATTTATTTAAATTTTTATATATTTCAGAAGGAAAGTTATCCATTAGCTGAAATTAAATGAATTTCTTTTAATCCTTTAGATTTTTTTCCCTTACTTAAAAGAAAAATGTTTTTTTCCCTTTAAGATTCAATGAGAGAATAAGTAAAAATAAGCTTTGGTTCAGTAGGAAACACAGGAGAGATTGGTAGGTGAATTATTCATCAAACTGAAGTGAAGAATCATAAAACTAATCAAACCAGTCTAGTACCATCACTTGGCAGGCAACACATTTGTCCTGATTAGAGCTGTCATATTTGAGGCTGTGTGTAGGCTTCATCTACTTAACTATATGGAGATAAGACCGAATGGGAAGACCTGAAATCTGAAACTGGACCCATCTGTCAGGTTTGGACAGGGTCTAAGGGTGGTAGATGGGGAGGAAGGTGCAGACTGATAGAGCTGAAGGTTTTAGAAGGGAGTCCAGTCTGAAAGGTAAGATGCTATACAGTTTTTGACTGAATACCTTTTTCACTGCTACATCCAAAGTACCTTGATAGTGCCTGCTACATAGTAATTGCTTCAAAAATATTTAAAATTAAAAATATAAAAGATTAATATAGACATCTAAAGTCATGGCAACACATACCTCAGTCTCAGATAACACATTTACAAGCTTCTCCATAATTGGGAGATACATGCCAAGAGAGCTGGCTAGATGAATTGATCCAATAAGAGGGTGATATTTCCTTTGATAAGTATGTAAATAGGCATGATCAACTCTGAATATCTCTATGTCCTTAAGAACTGAATGTTTCTAAGATCTATTTTTCCCTACCACAGTGTTCTGGTAATGACAAAGTTCACTTTTTGAGGGCCAGGAAGGTGGAGCGTGGGGGCAAGGTAAGTGCTTTTATTAATTAATTTAATCCTCACCAACCCTATGAGGTCCTATTTTCAAGAACAGTAAAATGAATATTAAACAATTATACTGTTGTCTTTAATCATTATTGTCCTGGTAATATTGCCAGAGGCTTGGGGAGAGTTTGTTCAAGGAGTCTGAAGGTATCAAATCACCTACAGTGAAATTATTCAGTGTGTGATGGAAGCTTAATAACTTTGGCAAATGCCCCCTGATTTTAATTACAGTAAGTCCTCATATAAGGTCACATATTGGTTCTGGACTTCATGTGAAACAAGGAGTAAGGAAACCAATTTACCATAAGCTAACTGATAACAAGGAGAGTTAGGTTCCCACTGTGTCTCATCAGCGTTATAAGGAATGACATTGAATGAACTGATGTTATTCAAGGACCTGCTGTACATTGCCAAGGACCCACCCTACTCTGTATACAGCCTCACAGTGATTACTCTAGACTAATACTAAATTTCGAAGGCAAAACTATCAAAAAGTTGAATGCAAAGCAGCATGCAGAATGTAGTCTTGATTATCTTTGAAGTCCTATGTTAAGTATAGAAACACAGAGTGAGCAAATGCTGAGTAGTTTGCTGCATTTAGTAACAGTACAACTGACAACTCTTTCTTGAATTTGGAATTATATGTTGATCATGGTTTATCCATCAGGGTTTTCTTATGGTCTCTTTAGAGAGTGTGAGTCATTAGCATCATCCTTGCAAGAAGAAGAGAGCAAGTGAATGAGCCATTCCTTCTTACCATGTATCAAGCAAGCATTGTGCTAAGTGCTTTCCGTATAACACAGAGTTTAGTTTTTAGAACAAACTTGGGAACTAAATATAATAATCCTGGTTTTTCCGATGAGAAAATGCAACAAAATTAAATATCTTGGTGTCTTAAACAACAAAAATTTATTTCTCATAGTCTGAAGTCTGAGATCAGAGCGCCCACATGGTGGGGTTCTGGTGACAGCCCTCTCCATGGTTTGCAGATGGCTGTCCCCTTGCTGTGTCCTATCAGGGCAGAGAGCAGAGAGAGAGGAAGCGAGCTCTCTTTTGTTTCTTTTTATAAGGCCACGGATTCCATTATGAGGGCTCCAACTCCATGACCTAATTACTTCCCAAAGGCCTCATCTGCAAATATATTGGCCATTAGAGCTTCATTGTATGAATCTGGAAGGGACACAAGCATTCAGTCTGTAACACTTGCCAAAAGCACCTAGCTGAGGTAAGAATATTTTGTTGACAAATCCTCAACTCGACTGAATTAAATGCAGATTTATCGTAATAAATGATTATATTGCTTAGCTATTTCTGTATCATAAGAAATTACCGCAAATATAAAACAAGGAGTGTTGCTATTGATTAGCTCAAGGTCGTCTTCATTCTCTAAAGAGCTGCGGAACAATGTGCATTCTTAACCCAGGCATTGGTGATTTCCTGTGGAAAAATAACTGAGGCCTGTTATATTTAGAGCAATGACATGTGCGTTCTTATCAAAACATTTAACTTTCTTCCATGTGCTACAGCGTTTTGTATCTGCTCATCTTTTTAATTTCAAAACCCACACCAGGCTTCCCAGCAAAGCACTTTAGCTTGTAATTTTTGCCTATGTATGATACACATTACGTGACCGTGGGAACTCTCTGCCTTTTAGAAAACAGTGTGATTTTCCTATAAACAGTGTCTTTATGGATGCCAAACTGGGAATGGCCTAGAGAGGATTTGACTTCTTCCTGCAATTTTCCTTAGACAGCCCCTCCATACCCAACTACAAGTGTTCTTGGGTTTTATTCCACAATCGTGAATTGTAATCTCTCAAATGTCTCCTTTTCCCAATATGTACATGCTATGATCTTGCTTTGAGAAAGGGACTAGAATCTATAAAGCTGTGTCGGTAAGGGTGGCAGGCTCCTCAGAGTTCATGATTAACACATTCTGTCTTTTCCAACCAATGGATGAAATGTGGAGAAGGAAATTAAACCCTCATAAGGAGGAAAAGGTACAGAAAAGTCTTATGTAAATTGAAAATGATGTTTTGAGTTTTTCTCCAACTTTTCAGTTTCTTCTGTCCTTCCTCTTTTGGCATGTTCCTATTTTCTTCCCAGCCTGCCCCATTCTTTTTAGAATTCCTTATCTAGGGCAAGGGTGCTCCAATTTTAGCATGCATCAGATTAGCTGGAGGGTTTGTTCCAATACAGATTACAGAGCCTCTCCTCCAGTAGTTTCTAATCTGGTAGGTCTGGGGTGGGGTTCAAGCATTTGCATTTCTAATGAATTCCCAAGTGAAGCTGATGCTGGTCCAGGGCCATGCTGTGAGGACCATTGATCTAGGGATGGTGCTTTATCATCTTGATATGTTCATTCATTTGTTCATTCAGTCATTCCTTCATTCAATATTTATTAGACATTACTGAGCCACGCAGTGCTTCCGACATGGCATACTCCCCACAAAACCCAGCTTTAGTGACTGGTTCTTTAATGGGTCTTTAATAAATGTTAACTGGCTGTGCAATCTACATTTTTCCAGAATATCACTAGCCTATGGCTATCAAGCACTTTTTAGTGGGAGTGTCTCAAATTGTGCCGACTAGTACTCTGTCCTGAGTAAAACAAGACCTCCATCATCCCTCAAAAGGACTCAACTGTGTCACAAGGATGCGAAGGCTCACCACTCATTTGCCATAATCCAGCATTTCTGGTTACCACGCACTAGCTTCTCTTTGGATGTTTTTTGCCTGTGCTGCTACTTAAAGGTAACTCTCTGCTGAGCCCACTGCTGCTGCTCCTGCTGCTCATGCTGCTTCCACGGCAACCATGAGGTCCATGCCAGGGGAGCTGCCCACCAGTGCTTCCAAAATAGACAACACCTGGAAGTGGTGGGGAGCGTGGGATGCTCCCTCACTCTGCGTCACATTTTCTTCTCTGTAAACCTAAGTGCGCTGTTGGTGCCTCTGTATCTCACAGAATAATACAGGGTTGGCCAAAAAAGTTTGTTTGTGCTTTTTCCCATAGGATGGCTCTAGTAGGGCTTGGTTGTCATTAACCTCATTTGAAACAATTTTGTTAGATTTTTATTGTGACAGATGTCATACCAGCATGCATTTAAAAAAGAACTTACCAAATCTGGTGAATTTTTTGTGTAGTCATTTTAATATTAAAGATGGAAGAAAATATGCATTCTTGGCACATTATGCTTTATTATTTCAAGAAAGGCAAAAAGCAACTGAAATGCAAAAATAGAATGATTTGTGCAGTGCATGGAGAAGGAACTGTGACTGATTGAACGTGTCAAAAGTGGTTTGCTAGGTTTCATGCTGGTGATTTCTCGCTCCACAGTTGGGTAGACCAGATTGAGATATTAATTAAGAACTATCAACATGATACCACGTGGGAGATAGCCAACATACTCAAAATATCCAAATCAATAAAGTTATTGGTGAAAATGAAAAATGTGTGTCGTATTTTTAGGACTATAAGACACACCAGACTATAAAACACATGTAGGTTTTAGAGGAGGAAAATAGGAAAAAAAATTGAAGCAAAAAATGTGGTAAAATATTTAATAACATAAATAACATAGGCCGCCATCCCTCGTCCCCACAGCAAGCCAGGTAACCTACATTCAGACTATAAATGCACCCCCATTTTCCTCCCAAATTTGGGGGGAGTGCATTTTATAGTCCAAAAAATACAGTATTTTATTTCATGGAAAAAACTGTACAGACTTACTGCCCAACCCCGTACATGCAAATATGTCCACCACTGTTTGCCTATAGTTCTTTCCCAGGGCTTGAATCTACAGGGCTGGGGAGGTGGGGATGGGTGGGTGAACAGGGTATGTAATATTAACACAGTCTGCCTTTTCTAATCCTGGTTCTCTATCAATTCATAAAACATGAATGTGTAGTTTCTGCACCCCAGCAACTTATCAGACATGCCACACACGTCTGAATCGCAGGGGGGGCACATAACTGAGTCTCAAAACTACTAGATATGAATGAAATAAGGACCCCAGGTTTCTCTCTACCTCTTTGAAGGTGTTTGTTTATAACCCCAGTGCATTTCTGATGTGCCAGATTTAATCTAGAGTAACCAGAGCCTTCCTTCTTTTAAAAGTACTCTGTAGCCTATTTCTTTTACACGAACTATGCCTTAGGTGAGGAGAGGAGAGAGAGTTTGTAGCCAAAGACCCAAGCCAGTTTTATCCAATCTTTATTGCTCCCCACAGGCTGAAAACCACTGCTGCTTGGGTGCTTGGGTTATTCCGTCCTAAGCCAAGAGTGACCTGGGCCAGGGGTCTCTCTCCTGGTTCCGTGCGGGTGGTCAGGGAGCGCGGATGGGAGGCAGAGAGCACTGAGCCCTTCAGCATCCACAGCTCAAACAGAGGTTTGGTTGCCTGGATTGTCCAGAGGCTTGTAGAAGGATGAAACCCCACTGCCTGATTATCATTCCCTCACCACTACCTCATTTAGTCATCAGAGAAGCTGATCAGGTAAGTGGTGTTAACAGTCTTCTCTGCGAGATGGAAACTGAAGATTAGAGAGGTCAAATTACTTGCTGTAAGCTAGTCAGTGAAGGTGGGAAGCTTCAAACCAAGGCTTTCTCCCTCTGGAGTCCCTTCCCAATATTATAGCCTTCAGCCTCCACCAATCCCTTCTTTGTCTGTAAGGGGGAGCAATGTATTGCTCTTCTTCTAATAAAGAGATATTTGGTTGGTGGCGGGGAGGGAGTGAAAAGGCATTCAACCAAATTTACTAAGTCATATAATTCTTATCTAATTCCTAAGCATGTTCCACTAAAAAAGTTGCTTTATAAACGGTGAGCAGAGGCCTCTGCTTTTTAAATGTGGCTTTTGCCCAAGATGTACTTTTAATTTTTAAGGAGTCAGGTCATTTATTATTTTCAATATGTGAAAACAGTAAGGTAGTTATAATAATAAAACAGCTCTCTCGTGGTTTCCTTTCAAGAAGTTAGCATTTACTCTCTAGAAAATAAGTCTGTGCTTATGAAAGTGTGCTTTAAGAGTTTTGGAGCACAAAGAAAATTGCTTTGATGCTTGAATTCTTAAAAAGTTTATCCCAAATCAACAGGTACTTCTAGGCTCAGTCAATATTGGAATTGCACCTTCTCTTTTCCCCAGGTGGCAGAATGTTTACAGAGGAAGAGAGGTCTGCGTTTTAAGAGTGCTAAAGTAACAGTTCTATTATAATTTTTGTCACTTTATCACTTGGAAGTTTATTCCTTCCTTCTCCATAGATTACAACTTGTTAATCTCCTCCCTTATTTTTAGGATTGTATACCAAACTGACTTCTTACACACACCCTGGTATTGCAAACTTCTTTCCTAGGGGGGGAAGCAGTACTATCCCCTTCCAGCCTTCGGATTCAGTTGGCCAAGAAAGCCAAAAGAATGAGCTTTAGTGAGGCCCGGAGGTCATCCACCCCTGCCTTTGTGCCAGGACAAGCAAACTACCTAAGCCAATTACTAACCGGTTTTTAAAAAAAACCTCCAATCAGAGAGAATCCATGACTTTTTTTTTTTTTTGTGAACTGTTGCTCCATTCAACTGCACACTCCAAAAGTCTTTCCCTATCTCTGTGCACCCTTATCTCACTGTTCTATTTTTTTCCTCATTTGTGTTAACCCTTTCTCCCCTTTTTTGAACCTCCAGGCCTCCTCAGAAGTGGTGGGAGACAAATGGTTTTCTGCAAACGGTCCAGACGGTAAGGTGAGTTGTAGACCTACAAACCCAGGTGCTTTAATCCCCAGCTAAGTGGGATGGACAGCGGGGTGGGGTGATAGCATTCCTCTTTTTATAAGGTATTTATTCTGCAGCCAAGCAAACACTCTCAATTCAACCCTGACACTAACGCTTTTGAGTCTGTTTCCAAAAAGGACACTAGAGGGCACCCAGGGGTTAAAAATAAGTGGAAAATTATTTGAATGAAAACTGCTCTGTACGGCATTTGCAGAATTTAAAATTAAAGTTTATTTCCTAAACAATTAAAAAAATTACCTCTCTGAAAATTGGGATATAAGCAACCAGTGTGCAAGCAACTGGAATCGTTTTGTTTTGTTTTGTTTTTTGCTTTGTAATCAGTAGTTTTCAAGGGAGCTTTGAAAGCCGAGCTGAAATATTTGAAATGAGGAACACTCTTGACCATGAAATATGTTCTACTTACATGCCTCAGCCTTTAAAAGTTCTTTGCATTAGAGTCGGGGATTACATTGTTTCTGGAGCCAAGCATGGGGCCGGCTGTGTAAGTAAGGTTGCTTATGGTTTCTTCTTCTTTTTAATAATGTGAGAAAAAAACAGAGAAAGAGATCTTTTTATTTTCTTTCAGCTGATTTTGGTGGAAAGAAAAGGAATAAAAAGCACTCAGATTTGTGTGTTGTGTTTCTGTGTGGGTGTGTGGCAGTAAATGTAACTACTTTTAAGTTATATGGGTATTTATGGCTTTTTATCATCATAACTGTTAATGTAAAGCAACGGAACATTATGAAGAAAAATTGTAGTATTAGATTAAGAGAATATATTTCTGAACTTGAATGCCAGTTATTTAGTTAACTAATTAGTGCAGGATTTAAAAAATAAATATGGAATAGCTGTAGATTAAAAAACCGTCTATTACTTCTTTTTAATTATTTCTGAATTTCAAAAAGGAAGAGACTGGATTGGTCAAATTTTAATGCTTTTCCTTTAGAATCAAATTAAGTGACTCCAGTTACAAAGTTATACAATATTCTTGGATTTTTGTGGCATGTTCTCATGGGTTTGTACTGACTATCAATTTATACATCTATCTTGTTTCTGGTTTTTACACTTCATTAAAAAAAAAAACATTTAGTGGTGATATTTATGAAAGGAAAGAGTCACTTTTTCCCTTTAGCCTTGTAGAGGAACCTAACTAGCATGAGGCTGTGACTCAGTTAACTCTGTTTCCATTCATTCCCAGGAACAAGCCGTGCTGCTCCTTGGGGAGGCTGATGGGAGTTTAAAAGGTTTGTTGTGGCGGGTGTCACAAACATTCCCAACCCCATCACCAACCCTTTACTTCCATCCTCTGTCCACTGTAAACCACTTAGACAACTACGCAAAGGCCACAGTTGGATTCAGGAAACCATGCATCATGTCACCAGGAGACAACTGCAGACTTTAAACTCTGTTCAACATGTGGATGCGGCAGAGAAATGACCTGTCCAGACAAGCCAGGGCAGCTCATAAACTGGTTCATCTGCTCTCTTTGCGTCCCGCGGGTGTGTAAACTCTGGAGCAGCCGCCGTCCAAGGACCCGGAGGAACCTTCTGCTGGGCACTGCCTGCGCCATCTACCTGGGCTTCCTAGTGAGCCAGGTTGGGCGCGCATCGCTCCAGCACAGATCCACTGCGGAAAGGGGGCCCTACCAGAGCCGAGACACCGCCAAGGCACCCTTCCCTGAGATACCCTTGGATGGTACCCTGGCCCCTCCGGAGTCCCAGGACAATGAATCCACCCTGCAGCCCAACGTGGTGTACATTACCCTACGCTCCAGGCGAAGCAAGCCCGCCAATATCCGTGGCACAGTGAAACCGAAGCGCAGGAAGAAGTATGCAGTGGTATCTCCAGCCCCGGGGCAGGAGTCTTTGGTGGGACCATCCCTTCAGCCACAGGAAGCTGCAAGGGCAGCTGATGCTGACGTGCCCGGGTACGTCCAGAGAGGAAATCTGGCCAACGTTGGGGAAACACAGTGGAGATTGATACGGGGCCCAGGAGTGCGAGTTGGGAGTTCAGAGTTACAGTGGCCAAAGGCCAGGGAGAGCAACATCAGGATCTATAGCGAGAGCGCCCCCTCATGGCTGAGCAAAGAAGACATCCGTAGAATGCGACTGTTGGCCGATGGTGCTGTGGCGGGCTTCCAGCCAGTGTCCTCAAACAGCCAAGTGCGCTTGCTGATGTTCGAGGGGAGTGCCGCTGGCTCTGTGCCTGGCTGCGGCCCTAGCCTCTGCGGGCTGATGAAGCAGCCTTTGGACTTGAGTGAGGTGTTTGCCTTCCACCTGGACAGGATCCTGGGGCTCAACAGGACCCTGCCTTCTGTGAGCAGGAAATCGGAGTTCATCCAAGGTAACAGCTTCACATGCTTCGGTCTTTGCAGCTGTTGGGGTTTGGGCTTGATTTTCTCTTTCCTCTCACTCTCTTTTTCTAAACGATTTTCTCCTCCCACGTTTCACATTTGGACAGCAGCAGCAACAGTGTCTCTTTCCATATGCTTGGCATTCTTCATTTTCCCAGCTTTGGGAGGATAGGAGAGTTTCAGGGAAATGCTGCACTCAACATGCCTACAGTATATCAGCTTTGCTCCCCATTTCCCTTACTTCACTTCCCAGTGGCTTATTAAATCTAATTAAAGCCAATGACAATTTGCATGATGAGGAAAGGAAGCCAGGGTGGAGGCAAAGATCTTGTTGGCAGACACATTATTAGGCAGGTTATTATGGAAGGAAGCAAAATTTTGTTTGTTTCTTTCCCAAAGTAAGGGGGATGTGGGTTATCTCTCTTCAGCAGATGGACTCTTTTTTAAGAAGCCCAGAGCCAGACCACATTAGATTCAAATTCTTGATTTTTTCGCAATGGATTTAACCCCTTTGTTTAACAAAGAAAATGAGACAAAAATAGGCTATTTGCTCAGTGTATCTGCTGACTAGCCATATAGTTTTTTAAGTCCATGACAGTGGCTTATCAAGCCTGATTTCCAAGAACCTCTCAGGTGGCAAACATTTTGGCAGGTTCTGAGTATGTAGCCAGTCACTTCCGTTTCAGGCAAAGGGCTGGTCTTTGGCCGTGCACCTGACATTTAATGGATATTCTCTGAGTTTGGAGGCTCTTCCAAGGTTCGAATACAAACTACAGTGAGTCAGTGGCTTGGTTTTAAAAGCAGAAGATTCCCAGAAGTTGCCACTGTGAATCCTTGCTGGCTTAAAAGGCTAAAAAGGACTCCAAAGAGGTTGTAAATCACAGGCTTTTCCTTATTCCCTGTCACCATGACATTTAGTATTTTAGTGAGATTCCCATGGAGTCCAGACTGGAATGGATTACAACTCTTGGCAGTGGCTGAGAACTAAACTGGATTTCCAATGGCTTCAGGATTATAATTTAATTTTAGAATTGGTACTTCTTGCAATACCAGTGACCTACTTCGATAGATCTGGCAGTTCTTATTTACCCTGGTTCATAGCTAAGTGCTTCATATTCATAGGTATGTTTTAAGGTCTCAAGTTCACAAAGTAGTCCATCATGATTTTGTGAAAGTTTGAGTGATAGCCTCTCGAACTTTTCATCGATAGTCGGTGAAAGCTAAAGCTATTTTTTTTATTGGATTTTCACTGTTTGCTAAGCACTGTACTGACTTGTATAGTTCATACCTACATTGATTCCTGTGGATCTCACGTGGAGCAGTGCTGTGAGGTGGGCACTGTTATTATTTCCATTTAGTAAATGAGAAAATTGAGGTTTATTTAGGCGAAGTAATTGACTCCTACAGCTAATGTTAATTAGCTGTACTTTAAAACATAAGCTCTTAACCATTGAGCTTAGGTGACTATTACTTATTTTTCGAACTGGAGCACCCTGGAGTAAGAGAAAATTTGGGTGGGCACTGAGGCTGTCCTGGGCCAAGCAGGGCATACAGTCATCCTTGTTACGTTATACTGCACTTCCTTTTTTATGTCGTCATACGATCATGAGAATATATTTGGTAGCACAGTACCTTGATATGTCCTTTCGCTTCCCTGGGGTGCTCCCAATGGGAGTTGGCAGGAGTAGTGGGTGGGAGCTGGGGCTCATCACTTTGTATTACAATTCTTGTCTACCAATCTGTTCCTTCCTACTAGCCTCTAGGTTTGTGAAGGCAGAGATATTTCCTATCTTGTTTATTATTGCATTTATAGATCCTAGTGGGGAGTCTGGCACATAGTAAGTGCTCAGTAAATGTTTTTGAATAATTCAGGAATGCATTCTTGGCCTGTTTCACTGACTTGAAACAGTGAATCTATATTTATCCCCAGCTTCTAATACTCAGGACAAGTGCTATTGATTTTGGTCCTAATTCCAGACCAGGATTTCTCCTGGAGGATCTTATTAGGAGGTCATTGTAGAGGTAATGAAAAAGGTCTTTGGCATCCTCTGTGTAATTTAAATAATGAAGTTTATAGAGCTTTTTCTTATAATGCCCAGCAATATGGTCTGCTGCCCTTACACTATAATGTAATTTGATAAAGAGCTTTTTTTTATAGTAGGAACAATAAGATTTAGTTTATGTATGTATTTCTCTGATGATCTTTTAAATCTTCTAATGTCTAGGAGATTGGGTAGCTAGCAAATCCTGTAAGTTATCTTCTCTACATGTTGTTTCTGTTCTCTGTTGATTAATGCTTGTGGAAATGAAGTCCTGCCTAGTATGAAGAACAGAACTAGTCTGTATTGTTAGTTGAATATAGATATTTGGCTTATCTCAGTTAACCTTTCCAAGAAGCCTATGAAAAGAAACACTTTTTTTTAACTTAAATTTTGAGATGAAGGAAAAGTAATAAGAAGACAGCTGAAATTCAAACCTTTGTTTTATAACTTCCAAGTCTTTCTCATTTTCACCAATCTTCTTCCCTCGGCAAATCATTGAAGGGGCCTTAAGGTATGTCTTCTTTCTCCATCACCACAACCTGTTAGTATATTTAGTTATTTAATATAACTAGAAATGGATGATTTACTCACTGGTACACAGATACTGGCTGTTATGGGAACCTCTTTTTTTTTCCCTGAAGGAAACAACAGTTTTGATCATAGCAAGGGTGATATTGACATTACCATATATCGGGCACCGTTTTAAGTACTGTGCGTGCTTATCTCATAAAAATTTTACGAGGTGGGTATACTATGAGAGACATTTTATGGATGTGGAAATAGAGGCCCAGGGTAATTAAGTACATACCTTGCTCAGAGTCATATAAATTGCCTGGATGTAAAATGGGCCTGTGTTGTAATATGCCAAAGGAGAGGTAAGAGAATCAGATACTATGATTTGAATGACTTCCTTTCCCCCAGCCTCTCAGATGAAGCTGTCTGTTGATTCAGTCAGTCCAAAGACAAATAGTCCCAGTTACAAAGTTTATCTTCGGGTGGCTTTTGTTTGTTTGTTTGTTTGTTTCTTTGTTTCTTTGTTTACTTAGTAAAATTGACATGGGCTCTCCAATCAGCACAGAGCCATAAGCGTAGGTTAGTCTGAGATAGGTTCTTGATTGTATAACACTGAATTCTAGTTGATTCTTCTTGAATGTATGTGAATTTAGTGGACGTACTGGCTTTGTATTGTTTACCAGACCATTTTCTGACAGGTGTTAGTTACCCTAAAGATAACCCAGAAAATGAGAAGGGTGGACGTGGGGGAGGGCAAGGTTATAATTACATAGAATGCCTGCAGTGTGCTGCACTACAAAATCAAGCAATTATCCTTGGAGCAGAGTTTCATCCTATGCATGCCTTTGCAGGAAATGCAGAAGTATTTTGAAGTATAGCATCAAAGGGCTTTAAAAAACCCATACGTGCAATAATGAAATCTTCAATTATAACTTTATAAAGTCTCCAGTGCCTATACTACATTCGTGTTTTTGTCTACTAAATCACTGAACACTCCTACACAACAGATAGTATTGATGCTATAAATATGGGGATCCCGAGGCTCAGCGTGGCTATGAAATTTGCCTAAGGACACATAGCTAGTGAGTAGTGGAGCTGGGATTTGTACCCACTTCTGTGTGATACTAAATCCTCCTCATGTTGCTTTCCTTCACCCGCTCTCCCTCTCAAATATAACTTGATAGAATTATGGGGCAGTGACAAAAATGTGCAAATGTAAGCATGGTGATTTCTGATTTACCACCATGCCAACGTTTCCATTTAATGTTCTTTTTCAATCTAACAGTTTAACATTGATAATATATCTGTGAGATTTTTATTTTTGTTTTTTGTTTTTAATGCAAGCCAGTGATTACCAAATTTTCTTGTTTTAACAAAAACAATCACATGCATGCTAATGTAACTGAACATATTATCATGTTTTCTGCCAAACCATCCTTGTAAAAGTCATAAATCATTACAAAGGTCACAAGATACTGTGTGGTACTGGTATATTTAGATAATTATTTTAACAGCATGTTTTAAGACATTTGTCTAACACAAGACAAAATGGACTACGTCTGTGTTAAAGTCAAGAGCATAGGAAAATCCAGCACTGCTCTGTGATCTTCAGTGTAGCAGCTTTGCCAAAAGCTGTCCCTAGCAGCCCGCCTGATAATGGGAATGAATCCCCAGAGATACCACTTTGGGAGCGTTTAAGCATTGTACTATTTTTCTTGCCCCGTACGGAAGATGCATTGTGTGTGCTTTATTTTTAGGATGCTGCTTTATTGCCACAGAACTGTCGTACTGAATTAAGGCAGCCTAGTTCCAGGAATTCTGTATGTCAAGGCTGCTTGGATGACAAACTGCAGGCATCCCACTAACTTCTATTGAAATTCATTGTAGATCCCAAGTTGCCCACTATTTTCCAACTTGTATCGCCTCTTCTTATTATAAAGCAGAAGAAATACATGGTCTCTTCCATGCTGGGGCAGCCCCGTGAGCTGCTGGCGCGGGCTCCCGAGCAGAGGGGTGGCAGCTGTGCATTTCGTGTTGTTTCCGCTCTTGGGCGAGGAGGACAGGGGAGTTTTTTGGGGAGTTATGATGATAACCCAGGTGCCCTCACCACCTGGAAACACACACAGGCTTCGAAATCCTGGAAATCTTAGACATATGTGCATACTTTCTTACAGTGTTTATTTGGGAGCACAGGAATCATGTTTTATTTTTTAAAATCGGGATTGAAAACACATTACGTTCTGTAATCAGAAAAGCCTTAAAGGCATTTCTTTAGCTATCAAACTGAGCCGGTCAGCTCAATGCTTTCATTCCTCAGTGTTCCGAGCATCTGCTCCCAGCAGCTCTTCGCCTGTGTCTACTTGTCAGCTCATCACATACCTTCATAGACAGAGTAGGGCACCCTGATAACTTTCTCTGTTGTGTCTCTGCCACTTGTGCCCTGACCTCACCCAGGCTGGCACTGAGGGATGATGGATGGTTGAAGAAGCTCACAATGTAGAGGGTGCATGGGCCTCAGCTACATGCAAGCCGTTCCCTTCGTGTTTACTTGAACTATAGCATCACCTTTATCTTTTCTTCTTTTAAGAAGTGTTTATTGAGCACCTGCTATGTGCCAGCCATGGGGGCGGGGGGCGGCGGAAAACAGTCCAGAATCCATGCCCCAGTGCAATTGACACTAGCTGGTCATGTGAGAATTCAGTGGTCTGGAGGGAATCTTCTTTTTGCCACTGATTTCAGGAGTCACTCAACACCAGGCTCATCTCAAGGTCATGACCTTTTCATTAGAACTGAATCTGTTGCTGTCTCAGCCCCTAAGGACAACACAAGTGTGAGAGGACTAGACAGGCCCCGGCACTCCCTCACTCCTCAGTTCATGGGCAAATATTGGCGTTTTGGTCTAGTTCAGTTGTAATCGATAACATTTACTTTCCATGTGTGAGGCACTGCTCTAGGTGCGGAGAAGAAGCTGTGCAGTCTTTAATTCGAACAGCTTTGTAGTTAAGAGCATGGACAGGTGTATTCGTTTGCCAGGGATGCCATCAGAGATACCACAGACTGCATAGCTTAAACAACAGAAATTTATTTTCTCACAGTTCTGGAGGCCAGAAGTTCAGGATCAAGGCGTTGGTATGTTTGATTTCTTCTGAGACCTCTCTCCCCTTGGCTCACAGGTGGCCACCGTGTTTCTGTGCCCTCCCACGGCTTGTCCCCCGTGTCTGTGGGATCTCATCTCATCTTCTTATAAGGACAGCAGTTGCATGGGACTAGGGCCCACTGTAACAGCTTCATTTTAAAATTACTTCTTTAAAGGGCCTATTTCCAAATACAGACTCATTCTGAGGTGCCGTGGGTTAGAGCTTCAACATGTGAATTTCGAGAGGACACAATTCAACCCATAACTGGCAATCTGGACTCCTCGAGTTTGAATCCTGCTGCCACTACTTAGCTATGTGATAACTATGTGACCAAGGATAGTTAATCTCTTTGTACCTTATTTCTTTATTAGTGTAATAGGGATGATGAAAATAAAAATAATGATGATGATAATTGTGCCTATCTCATACAAGTGTTATGAAAATTATGTTGATAGATATAAAAAATTTAGCACAGTATCTAACACATAGTAACACTCAGTAAATGTTACCTTTTATTTTCATCCAGTTTCTAAGCTGATTCAGCTCTTTGTGATGGTTCCGTAGATTTTCTGTTTGTTTATCTAGATTGATGTTTACTTGAACTACGTAAAAAGCACCTAAAATTGTCAATTAAAGAAAGTGCTTGGAATTGAAAGTAGATAATGCCAGTATCTCATTTGTGGAGTGCCAGGCACTCTACGTTCATTATCTCACTAAATTTCGTAACAGCCCATACATCAGATATTCTTGGATGGAGTTTTCTATGGGAGAAAATGAGGCTCAGAGAAGAACGTAAGTCCTCTAACGGCCCACAGGTTGTGTGCAGCGGGGCCGGGATGTAGATATCGGTTGGAAGGACTCCATAGCCTTGTTCCTCATCACTCCTGTGCACTGTCTTCCGTCGGCCCTTCACGTGGCATGTTTGCCTCCAGTGGCTGAGGCCTGGGGCTTTCCCAGTTCATGCTATATCCAGTTTGCAACCTGCTTTCCCCCTGCCTTTTGGTCTTATTTTTTAATGTAGCCATGATGCTTACCTGTTTCCCTTCTCATGACAGTGATTTGGTGTCAGGAGGAGAGAGTCTGTGGTGTTCCCACCACCCCTCTTTTCACCGTTCCAGGGTCCCATAGAGCTATGGAGACCTAGATGAGGACACCTGAGCCCAAGCTGGGTAAACCGGGGGTGTGGAAACCTCTGCACTTCCCACCTCTGTTTCTCAAGCTGCTCTCCACTCCTTCCCAATTCACTGAGAGTAAGGACAGTGAAATCATTGCTTACTAGGATGTCACACCATCCAAACTTTTATTCAGAGCTCATCAACTGTTCCTTAGAACTGAAGAGCTATAGGTGACAATTGGGGGATTCTGAAAAGTTCATTCATTCATTAATCACAACTTTGCATGCTTGCTTTGGCTTAGACATTATATCAGAAGTTGGAGATCATGGATGATTTGAAAATGGTCCCTGTTTTCTCCAAGCTCTCAGCTTGGAGGGCAGGAGTCAGCTAAGCAAACCCATCATGCGAGAAGGGTACGATAAGGACCTCTCTGGGGATACTTTTAGGAGAACTGCTCCCGGTATGTGTGTGTGTGTAAGAGGGTAGGTGGGGGACTGTAAAAACCTTTAGGAGAGGTAATGTTAGAACTGGTTCTTAAAAGTCACTGTGGGTGGAGTGACATGGAGTAGGTGTAGGAAGGGTAAAAAAAATAGATGGGTGAAAAAAATAGATGTGTAAAAAATGCGTGAAGGCAGAGTATGCTTAGGAAAATGCAAATAGTCCTGTAAAAAGGAGATGAAGGTTGTAGGGGGTTGTGGGTGAGGCTGAGGTAAGATATAGTTGTGGAGAGTGGGTGGGTTTTATGTCATGTAAGGACATAGATATTACTCTGCTGGTAATGGGAAATTATTGAAGGGTTTTTAGGAAGAGTAGTGATGTAATGAGCTTGCACTGTGTGAAGGTCACTCTGGTCAGGAGTTCATGGTTCCTTTGTCTACATTAATAAACAATGAATTGCCCTGGACTGGGCCACCCTGATGTGACCAAGACTTTGCTTGCAAAATGTGACCATTTGTGGTGCCTGGCACAGTGACTGTATCATCACCACCCTTTGAATTCAAGTTTGGTTCCTGTTTTTTTTTTTTTAATGGAATATTGAGATAGGAAGCATCTGGGAGTTTCCATTTACATAGTTGAAGTCTAGGGCAGACCTAGAAAGCGGAAGTTCCTGTCATTAGTCAAAGGTTCAGAACAAAGAAGGACACTTTTTAAATTAGAATTGATGGTTTAGATTGTTTAAGTAGTTTGTGATGAAGGAAGTCACAAGACATTCTCCTTGTCTGCTTCCTCACCTCCACACTTAGCCAACTCCTGAGGAAATATGGAGGTTATTTTAACTCAGCTCAGCCTAGAGAAAACGAATTTTGAAGTGAAAAACTATTAGATAAGTAAATAGGGTTATTTTTGTTTGTTTGTATGAACAAGGTATTCTAAATCACCCAGAAATGTATTTCTAAGACGAGTCCCTATATCCAAAACTTGGCTGGCTATATAGAATCTATACATGTAAAATCAGTGGAATTCTGCCTCTTAACAATCCATCTCTTTTTTAAATCATAAAATTTGAGCATAGGTTTGGCTCTTTTTCATATTTGACGGTGCTGCATTTTAAGTATTTCATTGGGTTGTCACACAGCCCTGCCAGACTGATTTGGCAGGTATTCTGTGCACCTGAGGGAACCCCGTGCCTGGGTCAGGGTGACTGAAGGACTTGGCTCAAGTCCTGAGGAGACCAGCGATGGAGTCAAGAATAGAATCAACATTATGCCCCTTTTTTTCCTGCCCCATACTCTCAGCTCCTTTTTAGCAAAGGTTCTGCTGATTAACTGTGGCATTTCACCACTTTGCTGTTCAGAGGCCTTGCATTTCTTCATTTCTTGGCTTTACACTGAGAGCTCGGTTTTTATTTAGTTCTTCAGTTGTTCCCATCAAAACACTTGTTGGACAGGCAAACAGCTCATTTGATTGTCGTTGTGCACGTGCCCTTATCTGTTTCTACTGCACTGGAAGCTCTCGCAGAGCTGGGCTTCCATTTTCAGCATGCCTCACTCCGAACTCTTTTTATCTGAAACGCAGGAACCCACAGGTCCATTGGAGGATAATTCAGGCACAATTGTACATATATTTTTTAAAAAATTAAAATAAGGGAGGGGATTATAGGAACAAGTATAAAGGACACATGGACAAAAACTAAGGGGGCTGGAAATGGGAGGGAGGTGGGGAGCACTCGGGGGGTGGACTGGGACAGGAGTAAAAGACAGAAAACTGTACTTGAATAACAATTAAAAAAAATAAAAAATAAACAAATAAAAAAATAAAAATTAAAATAAATGTGTTAACAATACTTAAAACCCCCAGCTAGGAGTAAAATTTCACCGAATCCTTCATATGTTCTTCACCCTCCGGGCTGTTACAGAATCTTGCATTCCTGTTCTCCCAGGGCTCACACTGATGAACTCACTCACATTCAACAGCTCCTATGCCAAGAGATCTGACCTTCTTATTCACTTCCGTGTAATACTTTTATTGCCAACCCCTACTGCCAAAAAACAGAGCAGATCGTACTTAAGGGATCACTAACTGCTAGACACCTGCTATGCTGTCCCTGGAGTTTCATCCACGTCAGCAGTTGCCTTTATCAGTTAGAGACCTGCAGCACTGAGGTTTTCCTGCGAAGGGCTGGATGGTGGCAATGGAACCCCACAGAATTTGTTCCCTAGAACAGAGACAAGCCTCACATTGGAGCAGCCCCTGCTTCCGGTAGTGGCTTTGTAGAGTTGTTTTTAATGAAGGGGTCTGAGCTGGACTATCACTTTCCTTTTTTTGCCTCGTTCACAAGAAGGAACTTGGCCCACGTGACAGAAGAGAGTTGATTTCAGCACTCAGGCCATTTTTTGCTTAAGTTTGCTCAGTGACAAATACAGACCAACAAGCCCCAGTCATTCCAACATGTTCAGCATCCACACACAGTTCAAGAGAACCAGTCAGCCAGCATTCAACGTGAAGGGCATTTCATAAAACCAGGCAAAGGAGTTCATTCTCAGCAAATTTTCACATTTATCTTCTCAAAAGGATGTCTTTTTTTTTTGTGGTTTTGAATAAAAAAGCAACTTGGTAGAACTTTGGAATTCAGGGGAAATAATGAGATTTTGGGGGGAAAATTTGACTGGCAAGTCTCATTTTTAAAGACAGCTGGATCACCTTTAATTCACTTGAACACCCACATAGCTTTTAAAACCTGCTCTCTCACCACTCTGACAGTTAGAATTTTACCTCTTCACTGTTGAGATTTCTCTAGAGAGTGCATTACTGCATCATTCTGACAAACCTGGATGTGAAGAGATGAATGTGCCTCATCTCTGAAAGATTTCAGGGTAAGTTCCTTTAATCCATTTCCAGTTTTCAGAGGCTATTTTTCTGTCATCCCTTCAGATCTATCAAAGTTCAGTTAATTCTTTTAACAGCCATCTTTCATGAAAAGTGGAATTCTTACAGTAGTACTGTTAGGTAGCTGAGGTGGCTAAGAAAGGACCCGGAGCCAGAAGAGTCCAATTAAGGGCTTTTATTCAAGGGGAGGGGGGACACTGCGATCAGGTGGGCTGGGTCCAAACTGACTGCAGTCCCAGGGAAAGGGTGG
Organism: Carollia perspicillata; assembly: GCA_004027735.1. Taxonomy (NCBI): domain Eukaryota; kingdom Metazoa; phylum Chordata; class Mammalia; order Chiroptera; family Phyllostomidae; genus Carollia; species Carollia perspicillata. The sequence continues at coordinate 25,387 of PVKM010001009.1, forward strand.
AAGGGCTGTTATGGTGGGTAGCAGAGTGAGCCCCCCTGCTGATCTGCTCCAGGTGTCCTGGGTGTGTGATCCGGGGAGGGCTGATTCTGTAGCAAGCTGGAAGGAGAGGGGATGGGGCAATGAGGATTCTACCAGTTTCCAGCACAATGCCAGCGACTATGCCTCAGTTGCTTCTGATATGGGGAATCTCATGGTCAGGTGTCTAGCTGGCGAGGTATACCTTCTTTGTTCCAGCATAGGTGGTGGGTTAGGTCCATGTCCCAGTACATTCTAACAAGTACTCCTAGCTCTGAGGTCCGGAGCCATCCTGACTACCATTAGGATCTCAAGGGTCATAGGTGTGCATACGCAGCAAGCTGACCCGAGTGTCAAAAGGCCCAGAGCCGCCCCCCGCCCTCCCTGTCCTGGGGGCTCATCATGAAAATTGCTGCTTCCCCTCGCTTTCTGTAAATCCTCTTTTGCTGCGGTCCACTGATTCCAGCAGGGCAGGATGGAATGTCTTTGTGTGTGAGTTTCAAAATATTTTGCTAAGGGAACATGAATGGGTATAGAGAAAAATAGAATATTAATCGAAAGTCAGTTATTCCTGTCAGCTGAAAGCTCCCTTTGGCAGTTTAAACTTTTTAAACCATAGTATAGAAAATGTACCATTCGAAAAGTGGATATCTGAAGTGCGGAAGTGGTCAGTGAAATACCGTGTGCTCGTAGACTAGATCAGGGGTTGATACACTACAGTCTGCAGAACAAAGAGGGCCCACTGCCTGTTTTTTTGTGTGGTCTGTAAGCTACTTATGGTTTCTAAGATTTTAAATGGTTGAAAAAAGCGAATAATACTACTATGACACTTGAAATAAAGTTTATTGGAGCACAGTCTAGGCCATTTACTGATACAGTGTCTTTGCTTTCATGCTACAACAGTTGAGCAGCTGTGTAGTTGAATAGCTAGAACCCGGACTGTTCAAAGTATGGCCCTCAAAGACTCAGATATTTACTATCTGCCCTTAACCAAGTCTGCTTGAGCACTGGACTAGATTGCTGTATCATAGTTAAAGTGACTCTATTTAAAAACCTTTCACTATAAGAACAATGCTTATGGTACAATATTTAGTGAAATAATTATAACAAAGTGTATATAAAAGATGATCCCAAATAGTTTATTTTCTTGGCATAATTTTTGCCTCTTTCCCCTGATGGAAATGTAAGCTTTATGAAAGAAAAAAAAAGCACTAATTAATTGAAGTCTAGAATAGTGTTTGGTACATAGTGAATGCTCCATAAACAAATAAAGGCCAGTTTAAGACTATAACTTATGTAATTGTACAATGTGTATGTATATAATAACAATTATAGTGAAACCTTCCTGAGATAGGCGTATATGTCAGGTACTAGGTTGAGGCTTGTAAGTGTGTGCACCCTTTTATCCTAAGAAAGTCCTTTTGGAAGGTACACTTATCACCCCCATTGTGCAGAAGGAAAGAGCAAGGAGAGGCTGTGAACTTGTCTAGTGTTACAAAGCTAAGAGGTAATGTGACCACAACTGGAAGGTCTGTTGGACTCCAGAGTCTGAGCTCTAACTATATCCTATACGCCTGAAATTTCTAAAAACATAAATTTAACTTTCTCATCTGTCTTTCAGGTGAGAAAGAAAGGGATAGGAAAATACCAGAGAAAAATACCCGAATAACAGAACAAAACACTGGGATAGGAGATGACAATGTTTTTGTTTTCTTAGCTACACATTTCAATGTTTTCCCATGATTCTTGAAATGAGTAAGTTTACTTTTAATTACTTTTAAAATAAAAAACAAATGTTTCTAAAGGAAAGTGAAGACAGCTCAGAAGGTTGGTAATTAACCATTTCAATTGTTTAGGTAGATCATTTCCTTGTTTTTATGCGGGACTTAAGAGAATTGTGGAGAAGACAGTCCTGGCCCGTCTCCTGGGTGGATTTGTTGTGTTAACCTTCAGTATCAGGTTTCAACTCCCTGTGAATACATCTCAGCACCAGGAATGTGAAGCACTATCTGTAACGTGGGTCAAAGACACTGACTGATAGCGCTTCTTGGTGTTTATCTTCAGAAGTCTGAAGTCCCCTGTCTTTGAAAGCTGTGTTTTGTCTTCTGCTTGTACTTGGTGACACTGGTCTATGTATACCTCCTGCTGCATATGGACTGTTTTTGCCTCGAATATATTAATATTACTATTTTTAAAATTGGTATAATATTTGGAGTACCCTAATTTAAAATTATATTTATATCTAAGAAGATAATGAGATCCCAATAGTCCCAAATCATGCAACATTAACATTAAAATAACATTAAAAAAAGAGAGAGTGGTAATGTTAAAAATGAAGTTCTTTATTTATGGTTCATGTTTTTTGTTTTTTTCTCTGTTTTTCTCTTAATTGTAGGACAATGACTGTGGCATATTCTCCACAATCTAAAGGGCTTTTCATAAACCTTTGCCTAACTTTCAAGGCTAAGAAGAGAAAGATTTTATTTTTTTTGAACAAAAATGGAATACAGGTGATTTCAATGATTAAGTGAAGGCTGTTAAAATTACTGAGGTCACTGTAACACCAAATTCAAGAGTGGTTAGATAAGAACTCTGCAAGAAGGCAGGCAAGCAAGGTGATAAAATGAAAGCCTTGAACAAAATGGAAAAGTTATATTTTGACAACCTCTTAAGTTATTTCAAAGGGCTTTTAAAAATTCCTGGGTCGTGTCTAGACATTCCACTCATAATTTCAGAGGCTTCTGTTGTCTAGGCCTGTTGAGAGTGAGCCGAGTGGGCTTTTCCAGATCTTTCTGACTTAGTTGTTGGTTTGCTTTTTTTTTCTTCCCCAAAGAGCGTCATTGTAATTTTTTAGTTAGAAGCAAACCTGTTCAGGGTCATCGCTTGGTGACTTTATTTGGTAGAAATGGGAGCTTGGCAGTGACGTTCCTGGTTTTCAGCTTGAAATGTCATTCGGTGGACCCCGTCATGGTCTTCCCTGTTTACTGTGACTTCTGTCAAGTGTATCCTTTTTATGCAGTTCAGCAATCAAATTTCTAAATGATCAAGGGTGAGACAAAAACAGTTTGGGTGACAGATATTTTGAAAAATCACGGTACACTTGCAGTTGAAGGAATGACGTTTGCTTCAATGCACTTTGCGAGGTTGTGTGTGAGTACGAGATCTGTTGCCAAGAGCACTGATGTTTCTATTAAAAAACGAAAACACTCTTGCTTTTTTTTCTTTGGAGATTATAGTGAGTGGTGTGAACCATACAATTTCACTGTTAAATTTGTGACTTCTAAAAATTCTTCATAATGTGGCTTTAGAAAATCAGACAGTTTTATTACAAATAGAGAGCAGCTCCACTCAGACACCGAATAGACGATTATAAATGTCCGGCATCTTTCCTTTTTTGTGGTGGCTACTTTTAGATGTGGAATAAAACCACATTAACCAGAGGACATCGTTATTGGTGGTTAGTGGGCAATTGTTGCCCATCTATAAAGTATCTTGCTTAAAATTTGTTTTCATTGTCTAACAGTACCTTTCCATTTTATAAGGCTTCTCTCAGGAAGCATCATTGAGGTGTAAAATAGTGAAGCCTCAGAAGACAAGGGGATCATAAAGTGGCATCTAATCAAACTCTCACATTTGGCAGGTGAGAGAGAAGCTGTGAAAATGTATCACTGCCCAAGGGCACGCACTGAGCAATAGCAGGCTAAAAGCACGTTTGTGTCTCCGTTTCCCTAGATGGCCGCCCATGTCCTGTCATTTTCTGGGATTCATCTTTATCTCCAACAAGCAATGAGACCCACTCTTCTGTTAAGCTCACCTGGGGGACTTACCAGAAGTTGCTAAAGCAGAAGTGCTGGCAGAATGGCCGAGCACCCAAACCTGATTGGGGTTGTACTGCAGTGCATCATCAGGAGTGGTCCAAGATGGCCCTCTTTGATTTCCTGTTGCAGGTAAGTTCATCAAGTCTAGTAAGTGGTTTTCTAAGATTAGCACTGAGTTATGTAAGTCTGACACTAAGGAATTTTCTGCACCTTGAATTTTAATGAAACCAGAGTTCTATAATTCTGTATTTGGTAAGTATACTACCACATTACACGATTTTATGTCCTTTAGGGCAGGGGTCCCCAACCTCCAGGCCGTGGGCCTGTACTGGTCTGGGCCTGTTAGGAATTGGGTCACACAGCAGGAGGTGAGATTGAATGTAATGTGCTTGAATCATCCCAAAACCGTTCCCCCCACCCCTCATCCCCAGCCCTCAGGTCCGTGGAAATATTGTCTTCCATGAAACCATTCTCTGGTGCCAAAATGTTTGGGGACTGCTGTTTTAGGGAAATATTTAGGAATGTCTCTCAATTCTTTTATTAATTTCTTAAGAAGCATTTCTTTAGAATGTCAATTTTGCAATAGTTATATTTGCCATATATAAAAATGTATTGCGCTAACCCATGAACAATTTGCTTTTTTAATCCTCACCTGAGGACATGTTCATTGATTTCAGAGATAAGGGAAGAAAGGGAGAGAAAGAAGGAAAGAAACATTGATGTGAGAGAGAAACATTGATTAGCCAGCACTCACACACACCCTGACGGGGGAGAAAGTGCAACACAGGCATATGTCCTGACCCAAAATCAAACCTGTAACCTTTTGGTTCATGGGATGATGCTCCATCCAACTGGTCCTCACCGGTCAGGGTGACCCGTCAACAATTCCTCAAAGTAGATAGTCTTACCCCATTTGGAAAGTGAGTGAATTGAAGCTTGGTGAGGTTAGGTAACTAACCCAAGTTCTTAAAACTACGAAAAGCTGCAGCTGGGATTCCCTGGGATCTGTCGATGTGTTAATAGTTTGTCATCTTTCCATCATTTCTTACTGTGTTTCAGTGGTCACTGGGCCACATAGCTTACAGCCAGCATGTCCCTTGTTTTCTTTCCAGGAATGTTTTTGCAAATATTTAATTAAGATTAGACCTTAGAGAATAATAAATATTGACCATCTACATAACTGAGTGACTCAACATTTTATAGGTTTCTTGTAGTGCTTAACTCCTTTTGATAAAGTTCTCATGACTCTGTCTACCCCTCATTCCAATTACTGCTTTTTTTCTTCCTCCATTAAAAAAAACTGGTTTTCTGTTGTTGTATTGTTAATTAGTATTTTATGGAAATGTAGGACTGTCTTAGGACATTTGCAAAACCTCCTTTTTGTGTATGTGTGGGACATTTCAGGAAGCAGCTAAAGAGGGACTTGTAGAAAGAAAATGAGTTTAGTGCAGAGTCACAGCTTAGAGATTGGAAACTTTCAAGGGGAGAATGATTTATACTGTCGGTGCCGCAGAGTCACCATCAGAACTGGGCTGGGAAGCATGGAATTTGGTTTGGCAACGAGGCAGTCAAGAGTCAGCAAATGCGGTTGCAGAGTCCAGCTGTGAGGCCCAGGCTGGTCTTAATCACCCTCTCCATTTTACAGGTTGGGAAGCTGAGGCATAAAGAGGTTATTTTTAGGAACAGTGATAGGTCTGAGCTCTTACCCTTCTTGCAAACTAGCAAGTTTGCCATCCACGTGTTCATGGATGCTAGCAGAAACAAAAGGCTCCCCAGTGAGACACAAATGACCTCATTACTCATGGCATAGCAGGTGGCAGGAGCGTCATGGTCCTTTGCCCCTCAGGTCCCGGTGGGGTGGTGCTGAATGGCCCTGGTGAGTGCTGCATGCGGTGGTGATGTGTCACCACTCAGAACGCTAAGCTCAGAAAACTCTCAATCTCATTAGAGGCTGCTAGCAAATCTGCCTAAAATTTGCCCCGGAAGGAGACAGTGTCTTTATTATCTTGGTCAGGAAACAAATCTGTCTTCTCTCCCAGAGGGAGAAACTTTTTGTATCTTCTAAGGCTGACTGCTATACTAACATACTTGTACAGATAATGCAGAATAAAACGTGGTAGAAGAGCTACAGAAATGCCCTGAAGAATTGTCTCTCAGCAGTTACTAACTTGTTCGGTGTTATATAGTTCGTAAGTTACCAAAAAGAGATTTCAGCAAGTTTGACTAACTCTAGATTTCCTATTTTTAACCATTAGTGTGTAACAACTGCCAAGTTATTTTTCGGTTACTAAAAAGAGTTGGTGTGATAAAAATGCATTAGCAATAAAATGGAGAACAAATGGGGATTTCTAGGGCTATGTACTCACTGTGTGGCCAGATGTTTGGGGAATGGTCAGCACAGATACTGAAGTTCCAAGGATGATTAATAGTAGGAGGAGGGAGAGGACACCTATGACCCTGGTAGCGAAGTCTTGAGATTTGTAGCTGATGAACCTAAGAGCTAACCTATATCGTATAAGAGGGCAAACCCTTTCAGAAGTTGTCTCTAGTGATGTTTGTTTTAATTCTGGAATCTTCAACTAAATCTCATCCTATCCTCTGTCTTCATTGTTGAGGGAAGCTACAACTACCATTCAACCACTGAATATGTGTTTTCACAAATCTACTGTGCATTATACTGTAGGAAACAACCACAGGGGTAACAAAACAGTATAAGATTGTATACCCTTTGCCCCATCCTGGGTTTGATTTTTTTAGAAAAATATATTTAGTTTGAAAAAGGTAGTGTATAAAACAAAAAGAGAGATTTATGTAAGAATGACTGAGTGAAATAATCTAAGTTCCTATTGTTATGAGGTCAAAATAGGGAGCACACTTTGCCGTAAAATAGCTAGTGGAGGAGGAAGAGTTTGAGCAGGACTGTAGGCATCGAATGATAAAGAGCGCAAGGCAGAACACGAGGAGGAACACGGAATTGGCAGCAATCATATGATATTTGGGGCATCCTAAATATACCGTTCGTTTGAAGCAGAGCTATTTAGGGGAGCAGCGATGTATTCTGCCTGGAGGGATATGGTAGCGCATGGAGGAAGAGAGCTGTTCTCCTAAGATGTGTGCTCATCACCCTGCCTGAGCAGGAACAGATTCCAGTCTGAGTGCATCGACAGCCTTTGTCATCGTGTCCATTGTCTGTGGTCTTGAGGACAAGCACGGGCACATGGATTATTATTATAAATTTCCAACAAAAATAAATATTTCAAATCCTTAAACTAATATTATAACATTAACAATCTAACAATTATACTACCTTGCTATATTTCTGTCACCATCCCAAGAACTTAAGCATTAAGCTATTATTTTATTTAATCTGCATGTCAACCTTATGAATAGACATTATTGTTATTCCTATTTTAGATTTGAGGAAATCTAGGCAAAGAGACATGGAATAACTTGGGCAGGGCAGGGTCACATAGCTGGTATGCAATAGAACTTGGAGTCAAACTCAAGATCTGGCTTCAGAGACAAACTTCTGAACAATGCTTTTATTTATTTTATGGGGGAGTATACCATCGTCATCCAATTTTCCAAGTCAGAAATTTGGGAGTCACCTGGATGCTTTGTGATAGGTACCCGCACATCCATAAAGTGATATCCTCGATATCACCCAAATTGACCTTTTAGGTATAATTTATGTTCCTATCTTAGTTCAGGCTTTCTCGTTTATTACCTGGATGACTCCCTCCAGTCCCCTCACACTGTATGAGCCCAGATGACCTCTGGCTTGAGATACTAGGCATCAATCTGTTGCTACCTCTGCAGGGACCAAGTCTATTGGTAGGTCAGTTCTTTTTGTAGTCTGCCCTCTTGTTCCTTCTGCCTGGGGGAGGTGGGGGGATTTTTCTTGGTTCTGATAATCCATGAGGATGAGATCTCTGCAAGACTTTCCCAAATCTATTCAAATTATGATACTAAGACTGGTGTTTTTAATTTTGACTCTGGTTAAGAAGCCCTGAATCTTGATATCAGAAATTAATTCTATTGTTAAAAGTTAATTTGCTTACTATTTACAAAAGTATATCAAATTATATGAGGATGGCATCTATGAGAAGGGACTTACATTTTTGTATTTATCCAACATTTATTTACTTCCCACTGTGCAATGGACAAAAGGCTAATTTCCTTTAGATGTTGCAGCAGTTTACAACGTCACTGGTAAGGTGTAAGAGTGCCCATTTGCCTCTTTCTCACCAACTTTGGGAAGTAGAAAACTAACTAATGTTTTTTGCTGATTTTATGGAGGGTAATGGGGTCTTGTTTATATTGCAATATTTCCAGTGCTTTCATTATGAGTGACATTGAGGGCATACATGTTTTCAAATATTGATTATTTCTATTTTGTTTTTTATGACTTGTATATTCAAATCATTGCCCTTTTATGTTACATTCCATGGTATTTTCTCTTTGATTTATAGAAACATTTTGTACAGCATATCATGAACATTCACCTTTATCAATACTGTATGTCTTAAATTATTTTTCTTACTTTGTTGTTTTTCTTTTGACTTTGCTTGTGGTAGATTTTACTCCAGAGAAATTTTACACTGTTTAAATAAATCATGTCAAAACTGATCATTTTAATTCTTATATTTAGCATCATATACTCCTTAGAGAGATGTTTACTGAGCAAATAAATGAACAAATAAACAAATTGGGCCCTTTTTCATGAGTACCATAATAAGTAGTTGTCTTTTATGTAGCGATCTTTTTTATTAATGTCACTGAATTTTTTTGATTTTAAAGTGTGTTGGAGTGTATTGAATGGATTTGGTGAACACCCTTAGAAAAGTTATGCGTGGAGCAAACTAGAATTACTTGTTCGGTGGCGCTGCAGCGAGGGCGGGAGAACACAGAGCGCTGTTGTTTGTTTTCTGTTCACAGCATTCCTTTTGTTTCCCGCAGTCAACAAACCCACATTCATCCAGACGATGCCCTTTTACTGGGTCTGTAAAATGTGATAGAGGCACAAGTAACCTTTTATTCACGAAGCGTGGGGGGATGAACTTCGTAGACAAAAATTCACCTCTATCATGATGACAAAAGTATTCTAGAGAGCATTTGAGTTTCCAAGGTTTGGTCAAATTTCTTTCAAAAGATTATGTAAAATAACGAAAAAAGATTTAAGATGTAGAAATCTTGCTCCTTGAACTCAGAGATAGTCTGGAACTGACTTGGGAATGGCTAGGAACTGAAGTTCTGGAGCCAGCCTGATAAACTTGAATCCCAGTTGCCAATGCTAACTTTTTTCTAACATTGAGAAGTTACTTAACACCCCTCTGCCTCAGTATCTTCATCTGTAAAATTAGATATAATGCTATGGTTTGTGGACAGGGCTCTTAGAGGATTCAGTACTTTTATACACATAAAGGATTTAGAACATGCCTGGTATATAGTAACACTCACCGAATATTAGATATTAATTAGGAAATTGATCATCCAGTAATAATAATAGAGGTAAATATCAACATAAGAATTAAATGAAGTATTTTACCATTACTTTTACTCATTAAGTTGTGTCACGCCCAAATCATTTTATTTTTTCCTACTCTTGTGTACTTTCATACTTATACAGATCTTAGGATGTTACATTTTAATTATTTTTGACTAATCTGTCTTCTTTTATAAGCCATGAATCTCTCAATGGCAGTACCTGTCTTATTCAAGTTTGTAAACTTTCAATGAGCAGCAGAATGTCTGAAAATGTCCGTTACTCAGGGCATAGCTTCTTTGATCAATCAGAACCACCTAGTTATATTAAAATATTAAATACAAAATGTCAAATTAAAAATGTTAAAAATGCCCCTGGCTGGTGTGGCTCCATGTATTGAGCACTGGCCTGCAAACTGGAAGGTTGCTGGTTCAGTTCCCAGTCAGGGCACATGCCTGGGTTGTGGGCCAGGTCCCCAGTAGGGGGGAGTGTGAGAAGCATCTGGTTCATGTATCTCTCACACATTGACACATCAGTGTTATTCTGCCTCTCTTTCTTCCTCCCTCCCCCTCTCTCTAAAAATAAATCAATAAAATCTTTTTTAAAATGTTAGAAGTGAAATAAATAAAAGTGTACTTTTAATGAGAAATACAGTTTGTTAAGGGAAGAGAAGTAGACGTTTAGAAAATAAAAAATCAAACAAATAAATATGCTTAATATTTTTACTATTTAATGAAGTTCTCAATGCACTTGTATTTTCTAAGATGTAGAAATCTTCCTCCTATTCAATGAGAAATTAAGAGGTTTTTACATAGAGGGGAGCTGACAGAGATGTATCTTGGGAGATGTTTGCTTCCACCACCAACAAGATAAGCTACACAATTTCTTTTCACTTAGATCTGACAGGTGTTTTTTGAGCTCTTCTCTGTTACTTTCACTTAGTGGGTTTAGTGTTGGTGATAAAAAGGTGGATGAAACCATATCTACGCCCTCAAGATTTATGCAGTCTAATTGAAAAGACACAATTAGAATGTATCAGGTATCAAAATTGAGTTAAGTTTAACATCCTATGGAAACAAACAGGGTGATATTTGTTCTTGTGGAACTGGAGGTAAGAGAGTGTGGACTGAGAATGTGGCATTTAGTACAGAAATGAGATGCGCACAGGAGACAGGAAGAGAGTTTCAGAGAGGGATTCTAACAAAGTGTTGCAAGTGTGAAAATGTTCAGAGTAGGAAAATGATGCTTATGGAAACTTCCTGTTCCATGAAGGTAGTTTTTTTCTCAGATGACTCTGAGTAATAAACTTATGTTCCTAAATTCCACAAGCAAATATGAATTGGTATGGCTTTCCTCTACAGTTGTGTCTCTTCAGTAAACTCTTCTAACTCTTCCTGGCTTCTAATGATTTGACTACTTAATATATTGAGTTATATTAATAGCTGCTACTCTTTGACCTAGTCTCTTCCACTTATACTCTGTGTCATATTTTTCACTCTTAATACATAATAGTTAAAGCAAAAATTCCAACTAACTGTAATCTAAACAAGAGAAAATACTACCTTTCAATAGAAGAATATTTGTTTCTTCAGGAATGTTCTGTATGCTAAGGAAAGAAAGATTTCACAGATAGCCACCGTGAGAGGTTCTGAGGGTCTTCCAATTATTCCCTCCTCTTACACCTACCACTTAGTGACCAACTGTCTCCCCTCCTCCTTTTAGAGGTCAGCGAGGGAAAAGACTTACAAGCAGATGTTCTGACAGGGAGCGGCGTAGCAACCCAGGCTGCAAGACGCTGGGATTTCAGATAGTTGGGGTCAGTTTTATTGTTTTGTAGAATTAGTATATTGCCAATCTAAATAGCTTCTAACTATTATTTATTGGTAAAACCAAGCAAGCAAATGATATAGTCTCTTGTTCATTTGCAATCAAACAATGAAGGATGATGCAGTCAGGTACGGTCTTGGCTTCAAGTAGCAAAGGAAGATGGGGATTTGCTTTGGCAATATTGGTTGGCACTCAGAATTGGCTGGGATTTAGAGAGTAAAGACTGCCAAGGATCAGAGGGTTTAGAGAACAGTATAGTCCTGTTTTTTTTCGTTTATTGAAAAAAAGTTACTTTTGTATGATGAGAATCACAGTGTTCAATTGATTACAAAGACTTACTAAGAGGACATGGGAAGTGTGTCATTCTAGGCCATTAAAAATAACGCTCTAATCCTTACAGGTATAGACATGCTAAATAAGTACTGAAATTTACTGTGGTTACTAAAGAATTTTAATTGTATAAACTGTTTGCCCTTTATAAGAAATAAATGAAATTCAAAAGTGTTGTTTGACATAGTTTCTGCTATACATATGTAGAAGTAGGAGAAGTTATTTTCAGTGTTAATAATGCCATAATATAAGACTTACCTTATTTAAAGAGGCCTCAGAAGACTTTCTAATTATCTTGTGACACTGTAGTTTTATTCTTCTGAGTATTAAGCAATCCATGACCAAATTGGCCAGAAAACTTGGTGTTTAATGGGCACCTACAATGTCTTTCTTGCTTTATATGTTTAGTTGTGTAGAGACAGGGGGTGTGATATGAAAGAAGCATGTGGATTTGCTTCTGAGTTCAAAAAACAGACGTTTTTGTTTGCAGGAAAATGAATATAAATAAAATGGTTACAGTATGCCAAGAAAGTATTTTTATTAAAGAAGAATTTGAGCTATCATAAGAGTTTCAAAAAGATTTGACTTACATTATTTAATTCTTTTATTATAGAATTTTAATGTATGACTTTATTTTAAAATCATCATCATAGTTGGTGAGAGAGAGTAAATGACATCATGTTTATGCACATATAGCTAAATAATAATTTATACTTCAAATAGCACATTGTCATTTCAGCCTCTCAAATTTGATGTCTAGAAGTAAATTTGTCACCTTACCCCCTAACAATTTACCCTCTCGATTTACCTATTTCTATTAATGACATTACTGTTTTAAAAATCAGCCAGGTTTGAAATTTTAGAGTCATCGTTTGAACCCACTTTTGCTTAGTGCTTCCTCTTTGAGTAGCACTGAACTTTGACAGTGCCTCGGAATCCCTCCAATCACGTTTTCCTTCTTATTCCTATTAACACTAATATGATCAGACTCTTAAGAATATATGTATCAAGATGTTGCCAAGAGACTCCTAACTGATCTCTCTGTCTCTGGTCTTTCTAGACTTCAATATTGTGCAAATTATTGCTGAATTTACCTTTCCAACTTCCCTTTTAATCATATGACTCCTTGCAGAAAATTTTGGTAGACTTCATTTGGTTAAAAAATCAAGTTGAAATGCCTTAGTGCATTAAATAATTTATTAGGGAAAAATTTAAGCATATAAAAAAAGTAGATAGAAGGCATAATAAGCCCTCATATACCTGTCACCGAAATACAATAATTAACTCATGACCAGTCCTGTTTCATCTCTATTTCTATCTATTTACCTTGCCCACATTAATTTGAAGAAAATCCCACAGCATGTTTTTTCATCTGTAAATATTTTAGTATGTTGGATCACTGGGAGATAAAACACAGAAGAATGTTACCATTATCACACCCCAAAAGAAAAAATTAGCAATAATTCCAGGCATATATCTAATCAGTGGCCACATTTTTAATTTTCTCATTCATGTTTGTGTATCTATTTACTCAACCATTTATCTGTCCATCTATCTGTCCTCTATCCATCTACCTCACAGTTTGTTTATATGAATCAGGATTCAGGTAAACACTATACTTTGTGATCAGTTGGTATGTTTTTTAATCTCTAGGCTTCACCAGCATCTCCTCCTTTTTTTCCCTATCATTTTACTTATTAAATAAACCAGATTACTTGTTTTGCAGGATTCTAGACTCTGGATTTGGCTGGTTGTATTTCTATGGTGACTTTATGTGTCTTTCTGTCATCTATATGCTACATACATTGGTGTCAGCTCTAGATACTTGATCAGATTGACATTTAATTCATCTTCTCCACACTTCTTTATAATGTGATAATATTAGGAGGCAGGACATTTATAGATATTGGTGTGTTCTTCTACTGGGAAAAATATAATGTCTGGTTAGTCTTTCTTTTCATGAGAGTAACAGCTTTTGATGTTCTACATTGACTCACTCGGCATTGAAAAATGGTCATATTTTAATTTTGTCATGACTCCCTCATTTATTAATTGGAATACTTTTTAAAAGAGTAATTTCCCTTCCTCTCTTACCTAGTTATCTAGTGGTACATTTTATATAGAAAAAAATCAACATTACTTTTAAGAAACACTGTGACCTGACTTTCTAACTTCCTTTTAATTCTCATGTGTTGTGATTCATTGCTACTCTATTGTGTACCATAGGCCGAGAACCCTGCAGTTAACAAACACATAAGGAGATGTGTGCGTTTAACTACAGGGTGTATGCATGTGTATGCATACATGTGTGTGTGTGTTGTAGTTTGGTCTGTTCACTGTCAGTTGAATATGCCTTACTCACCACTGGACACCACTCCTGTTCCTTCCTGTCTAACATATAGCCTGCCCATCCCCCAAAGTTCAGTTGTAATCCCCTCTCTGCAAGGACTTCTGGGAGTAATTTAAACAGATTAAGCTCCCTTTTTCCTCTGAAGTTCAAATATCATTTGAAAAAAATTCTACAAGTTTTTAGTACATTAAATTTATAGAGAAATAGCATAGAAAAATGTTTATGTAAAACAGACTTGGGTTCAAATCCCAGCTTCTTCAGTAGTCAGCTATGTAATCTTTACCAAGTTCATAATCTCTTGAATAATTTTGTTAAGTATTTCAATAGAAATGATTTTACTTACCTTGAAAATTTGTTTGAGAATAACAGGAAGTAATGAACATGAAGTACTTATCATGGTCCCTGGCTGCTGTGGTCTAAATATCTGTTTCCCCACCACCCTCCCCAAATTTATACGTTGACTCTTAATATGTGAATGTGATAATATTAGGAGGCAGGGCATTTGGGAGGTGATTAGGTCATAAGGACAGAGCCCTCATGAGTGGGATTAATGTCTTTATGAAGGAAACCCAACAAAGTTCTCTACTTTTTTCTCTCCCGTGTGGACACAGCGGGGAAGCCTACAACTCAGAAGAAGGATGTCACCAAACCAGCTTAGGCTGGTAATCTGATCTCAGACTTCCAGTCTCCAGAACTGTGAGGAATATACATTTGTTGTTTATGAGCTACCCAGTGCGTGGTATTGTGTTATGGCAGCCAAAGGCACTAAGACACTGACAGCAGAGTCAATACATCAACCCAGTTATCTAGAACTGCCCATTTATAAGACTTTGAATTTATTGTCTTTGTACGTATACATCTCCAAATACCACAGGCCTGTAGCAATAGGGATCATGTAGGGCATAGTAGAGCTGCTCATTATAACATGTGATGCTGTGGGGACACTTGAGATCACATATGGCAGTTCCCATGGCCATGCCCTTCAGATCAGGCTGAGGTGAGGGGCTGTCATAAGCACAGGGTTCTCAGCCTACAAAATTTGGGAAGCTAGTTGGGGTTTTATTCTCAGATTTTGTTCCTCAAGGGTTTCATTGCTTTCATTGAATCATTAAAAATAAAATCCCAAAGAACAAGGACTAAACAAGTATTATGTTTCCACTTTCTAGAATTATCCTGTGATTATTTCTTTTGCATATTTGCTTTTAGTATTTACTTTAGCGACATAAAGATGCTAAAAATAAGTTAAAGTACCTTCCGACCATCTCTTTATGTCTTCTTCCTGCATTTTCTCTCCAGAGGCTAACACTGTCATGAGATTAGTATGCATTTTTTCAGTCAATTAAAAAATCATTTTACATGCATAGTAAGTGGATGTCTATGTTTTTTAAAACTTACATATTGTAAATGCAGTTGATCACATACACTTTTTAAAAATTTATTTATCTTTAGAGGGGGAACGGAAGGCGAGAGGGAGAGAAATATCAATGTATGGTTGCCTCTCGTGTGTCCCCTGCTGGGAACTGGCCTACAACCCAGGCATGTGCCCTGACTGGGAATCGAACTGGGATCCTCTAGCTCGCAGGCCCACACTCCATCCTCTGAGCTACACCAGCCAGGGCGATCACATACATTTTTATGTAACTTGTTACTCCTGTTTTTAACAATTACTCCTATTTTAACAGTTAGACAGGGGCAGGGTCTAGCCAGGCTGTGGTTTTTATGATGCCAGTAATAGGGGTGTAGTGGGAGGTGGATATTACTGGGGGTCTATTCCTGAGAACAAAGGTCTGCATGGCAGCAGCCACGAAATTTCCTTTAGATGGGAACCAGAATCTTAATGTGACTACTACCACAGAGCATTTATTCATTACTTTTGGCCACTTTAGCATTTTGTGAAAGGCTTTGCTTAGTTTTGTGCTTTATTTAAATAGTTTGCTTTAAAATTCTTTGTTCTGTTTTTCCTGTTAGCATAGCTTTGTACTTTTTATTTTACTTTATAAACAAAATTAGGAAGTATAAGCATACAGGATACTGCTTATGGAATGTAGTTAAATTCAACAAACTTGAATTGAGGGGTTTTTGTGTTCTATTAAGACAATTCCCAATCAACCTGTTGACCTCAGTCATCATTTGATATTTTGTGATTTGGCTGTTGACTCTGATATAATGTTATTTTCACACCTTGGAACTATTGGCCTCTTATTTCTCCTCTTGGTTGACCCACACATCAATTCTACTTCGTCTGTCCATAAGTATACCCCATTTACACAGGCTGGCTCCTCGGGGTCCCCCCTTTCAAAGACAGTCATGTCTAGGAGGTCTGTAAAGTCCCCCCTTACAGAAACTGACCTTTCAGGTTACACCTTCTTTCCTGAGAAGCTGGACCTTCTCAAAATCTTGGGGGAGATTAGGAACCCGACGGTTGAATTATATGGGCCTAAACTTCAAAAGGCAAGTAGTTTCACTTTTTGTGGCCCTTGAATGGAATGTATTTCTGCTGCTCAAAATTCTCTGCAAGAATATGACAGGATGGAGAACGTGAATACAAAGGCATTGACCCACGAGTCTCTCTTTTGAGTTTTGACATTATTTCTCTGGTGGAGACCTTGTAGAAGCCACTTTCTCTCACTTCACAGAATTTGTTATTTATTTGATTTTTCATGGAGGCAACTTTGAAGAGAGAAAGTTGTCTAGCCACACCGACCCTGGTTTGTCACAAAGGCACAGCTTGTCAGCCGCCTGGCCTCTACAACACCACCGTATTTCTCTGGATCCTGGCCCGATTCAAAAGCCCTCTGTGTCTCAAAGCAAATCCCTTCTGTCAAGAAGTGTACAGGTTCCTCAAGTGTCTGCCTCCAAAGAAAAAGCCTTTAGAGTTTTATACAGGATGGGGCAAAAGTATATTTACAGTTTTTTGTATGGAAAATAATGCAATAATTAATAAATAATATAAGAATAAAATCTGTGTTTGGTGTACTCCAACTACAAACCCACTCTGGCCCCGCTCTGTATATTCTTTACATGTACTGTCTAGCATTCATTCCCATTTATTCTGGTATTGATTATGTTAATGCCTCATTTGCATAAAACATGGGCTAGGAAATTGGTTGACAATATAGGTCTTTGCTCTTTATCAGTCTGAATTAAAGGGGAAAATGTCTGGTCAAATAACTTCTAGTCATAAACCTCATTGCCAAGTAACAACCAACTGAACATTTCTGGGTCAATTCTAATTTAATTATTGATCAAAAGTGCAGCATATGTTATTTAATTTATGTCATTTTTGCTTATTGCAGTCCTTGCCATGAATTTTTATCTTGTGCTAAAATCAGTCACACTTAGTATGCTTCAATCCTAAATTTTTTGTATACATAGCTGAGCTGGAGACTTCAAGGATTCAGAGAAGCCTGTATGGTTCCATAAGTAACTTTTAGATATTGAAAAATTGTTTAGTGCATTGTTTGAGCTAGCTTTGGGGATTGGCTTTCCCATTATTTCTATGCCATTGAACCATAGGCAATTTGAACTTAACTTTGACTGAGCTCGACTGAGGTTTGACTGAGGTTCAAATAGGAGGCCTAAGGTTTGGCTCTCTATCAGATAAATCTTCCAGGAAGCAAATAAGAACACTATGGGAAAGTTAACCCAGTAATATTTTCATAGGAACACTTGAGAGAGAGAGGGCAAGCAGATAGTCATTGGGCTCAATATATTTTTTTGTATGTAATTATTTTAAGAAAATTTCTGGTTAATTTTGCCCAGTGAAGTAGATCCAGAAAGGATTAAATGAAAACTGGTTCATAAGGCTTCTAGTAATTCATGCTCTACCAAACTATGTTAAAGTTGTTTATTTACACAGATGAATGAGACATAAATGGAATTTCAAAAAGCTATTACTATTTATGGTCAAATTGAACGAGTGGGGCAATGGCTTTTCTACAGCTCTTTCAGAGGTTAATGAGGTTAAAACTATTTCTGTAATAATGTTGAGACAGGGCTTTATTTTGTAGCTATTTGCTAACCAAAGAAGCATAGCAACAAATCTATTTCAAATGGGAAGTTTTATACATACATGCAAAAATAATCTTTGGAAAAGTTTAATTTAATGAAACAGAATTTATTTATCTTTTTTCCAGCTTTACTGAGATATAATTGATGAATACAGTTGTATACATTTAAAGTGTACAGTGTGCTAACTTGATATATATAATACTTTGTAAAACATTTACCACAATCAAGCTAATTAGCACACCTATCCCCTTTCATAGTTATCTTTTGTGTGTGTGTGTGTGTACACTCACGTGAGGATGCCTGAGGTCTATTCTGTTAGTAAATTTCAAATATGTGGTGCAGAACCGTAGGCTGGAGGATCTATAGCTTGGTCCTCAGAACTTATTCATGTTGTAACAAAGTTTCTGCCCTTTCACAGACATCTCTTCATTTCCCCCACTCCCCAGCCCCTGGCAACCACCATTCTACTCCCAAGCAATCTTTATTTTTAAATAATCAAAAAATAGTCTGTCTGAATTAATTAAATCTTTGTAAAGAGAACTGATTTTCATGAAAAAATAATGAGTTTAAATAGTTTTCGGACATGTTACGTTAGACTGTTAATTATCCTTAAAGAAAAACAATCAGATGACACTTGATAAAGTTGGTAAGCAGACTTTATTCAGGACCGTTGTGATAGACGCAGGCACCAGTGCATTGGGATTTTACAGTGGGTGAGAGAGGGTGGGCTCAACCCTGAGGACAGCATGCACGGGCAAGAACTGGCAGCCCGAGGAGCTGAGTAGGGGGTCAGTGGATGGAAAATTGCTAAGAGGAAACATCAGGGGGAAGGGGAGGTCTGGGTAAACTGGCCTGACCAGATTCTTGCTTAAGACAGGTCCGGGTCATCTGGGGGATGGTGGAAGATGAGAAACCGATTAGATGTTGAGAGTGATCTGATATCAAGGAGGGGGTTGAGGGGTAGGTTCTGGTTAAAATGACTTAGCAGGATTCTCGCTAAAAGTAGACTTCTGGATTTTATAAGTAAGTGCGCACACAGGCCTCGAGGAGGTTCAGCAGCCTGATTAAAGTTCGTTGGGCAAAGAATCCTTGTCACCATAATTAGAATTGAGTTTTAGTATAATCATTTAGTTTATCTTTACTTATTTTTGTCAGTTTCCTTACAATAAAACACTGTATTCTAGGGGATGCTAAAATTGACAGAAATTCTGTAAGAATATTAAAACTTAATATACATCGAATCAAGCAAGGGAAATGATTTCAACGACAACATTGATGTAAGCTTATTTACAACCCTATTTAATGTTAAATCGTTACAAATGGTGTTTCATTTCATTGAAAGAAAGCATTTAAACATTTTACTTCTATGAAGGTTATTTTATTGCTGTTTTAAATTTTTATTTGCTTAATATAAATCTATAAATCAGAATTTTGTAAAATATAAAAATTGTTGTTTTTCTTAGTCTGAGTGCTTTTTATAAATCTTTATAGGAAGGTGGGTGTGCCTTTGGCAGAGGCTATTTTCATGCAGCTCCGCTGGTGCAAATTATAGAATGTGAATTTCTTTCTCTAAAAATAATTGTCACTTGCCTGGTGACTCAGAAATCTTTCTGTGGCCAAACTGTGTTTGACTTCTGATACTCAGAGGTGCAGTGTATGGATTCTAAACACTGTATCTATAGAAATAGATTTAAATATATTGTAACATTAAAATGTCTGTGCTTATACATAAGAAACACTATTATGTTTTTACTTATGATTCAGTAACATGGAAGAAACTAGAGATTCTGCATTGAATTTGTAGACATTGGTAGTTATTTTTAGAAGCAGAAATCTAGAATATCAGTGCTGTTATGCACTGAGGCAGAAGCTCAAGGGAGCCCATGCTCGCTGTTAGACGTGTATATGTTGCAAACTATTTTTACTTTTATCATCCTTCATCAACTGCTCTGCTAGTCACATTTGCATGCATACCAATTTAACAGGGACCTGTTACCATGGCAGCACAGAACAAAAATGAAGTCTATTATTTTATGAGGTGAGAGATCCCAAGTGATACAGGTGCAGGCTGGCGAATACACTTTGTTTTGTAGAGTTCCCAGCGTAAGAGGCTAGGTCTGCATTCACAAGTTCCGTGGAGACCGTGGGATTTGTTTGGAAGTTGCCCTTCTCTGTGATCTGCCCTACCTTCGCACATCGACCAGATTACAGGGGGTCCAAGTCCAGTGCACCTGATAACATGGCAACCATGCACTGGTTTAAATCAGGACAAATTCATGTAGAAGAATTTTTCAGTGTGAGTTGTTAGCTGATGAATAAATAAATCCATATGTTTTTGCGTTTCTCTGTACCTAGGGTAGGGCCAATAATGTTAATGATTCTCACCATCTTTTTTTTTTTTTGCCTTTTTGAAATAAGGTAGTTGCTAAAAATATGACTTTTTTTCCTCCATGCATTTTCTAAAAACAAATGAGATGTCCTGTGAGATAAGTTTCGAAGGAAACTTCCAGAAGAAATTCTAATTATAGAAAAAAATGTCCTATTGTTAGTTCTGTCACATCTGTTTTGTATTTATCAAATGCCCGTTATATGCAAGGTGGACTCTCAGTGGGACATGAGTTCATGGTTGATGCTTACTGAAATTAAACCCGAATAAAGAAGCCAACCGAGAGCAAGTGACAAGCACAGGCTGTTCCATTGTTTGCTCCCTATTTTTTTCCAACTCCATTTGCTAGGTGCTACTTTAAAAAGAACCATCTTAATATACCACCATTATTCAGTTTATTTGACGCTTCCCAATAGAAGTGTTTTGGAGGAGCTTTGTAAAGAGCCAAATAGAAAGTGAACATCAACTTTCAGCAGAGTTCTTTCAATAATAAACATTTATCAAGCGCCTACTATGTGCCAGGCATTAGAAGAGTTACTATAGTGAATCGTCAGATTCTACTCATTACATGTTTTATTGCATAACCTAAACTTTCTCTGTACAAATGAGTTTTTTTTGGTAAATGTGATGTTTTTAAGTGACAAAAGCAGAGGTAGAAAAATACAGAAGGTTATGTAGTTTAACTAAAATAATTTTATTTAAAAATGTTTGGTGGAGGCCAATTTATAAACTACATTAAGAACATCTTTTAACGCTTCAGCTTCCAACTACATTTGGTCTTGGTTTCCTTCAGTTCTGACTCTTTTAACATTTCCACCTGATGCCCTGCCCCCTTGCCTGTTACCTTTCTTCCAACTCTACATGAGGAAAAGAGAGGGAAATTTGTGAACACATCAGCTTTTTTTTTTTTATTACAGCTTTTTCTTACAGGCAAAATGCTCTTCTTCGTCTCTTGCCGGTACCTGCCTTCACGTTCCCCTCACTCTTGCTGGCCGAGTCTCGCACTGTGCTGATTTCAAGAGCGGTTCAGGGACTCGAGCCAGTTCACACCAGTCCATGATTAGCACCAAGCTTGCAAGTAAGCATTGAACACTTTGATAGTAATTTGGCCATTTCATTTATTGAGTCTAACAAAATATTGGTATTTTATATTTTACTTTTCCAGTCATAAAGTATTTATTTATTATTTTAACAAAGCAACAATCCACCTAGGTTGTGGAGCCAGAAGCAAAAAAAAAAAAAACGACTAACCCCTGATCTTTCGCTACAGTTTGAAAAGCACTGCTCTACTGTGTTCTCAGTTTCTCCAAAGGTGTCTTTCGATTAGCTACTCTCATGCCCTTGCCTATTCTTTTTTAGCTAATGCTGCCTGTCTCTTAAAACCCAACTCTAATATCCTCTCCTTCATGAGTTTTTCTCTTACTCTGATGTTCTCTTTTTGCTGAAACCTTATACACAGTCTTTATTGAATCTAGTGTCATTTAGCATTCTATGTAAATATGGTTGCTCTTTTGAAATATTGTCTTGGAGGCCACGCCTGAGAGATACCATCAGGATTGGTAAAAGCATGGATTTTGCAGTCATAGACATTTGGGTTAGAACCCTGAGTTCTGTCGTTTTTGAGCTGGGGTCAGTCAACTAGCATTTTTGTGCCTCAATTTTCTCATTGGTCGAATGGGACTATTGGTAGTACCCACCAGGTAGCACTTTAAGGTTTCTGTGAGGATTCCATGAAATAGCACATGTACAGGTCCTGGCTTATACTGAACACTCAATAAATGACTCCTAGTATATTTTTCATTATTAATATTAGCAGCACATTTAGAATTTTTTATTGCCTTTTCACAGGCATTGCCTGAAGTGAATCATTTAATCACATTGTTTTGAGAAAAAATGAATAAAAACTACCACAACTGCTTTGATAGACCCACTTTTCGAAGACACAGCTGGAATGGGTGGTGTGCAGAAGGGCGGAAGGTCATCGGGTACGTAGGGCTCTGTGGATTTCCCAGGGGCTCCGGGGAGCTGGTCAGTGCAGCAGAGGCATCGTGTTCAGGCACTGTGAGCTTCGCACAAGTCACACAGAAGATGCTTTTCCTCCAGGCAAAGCTAAGACTACCAAAGAAAAATAGAATTAAAAAAGAAACTTTAGCGAGAAGGCAATATATCTAAAAATATCCCACCAACAAAAAATTTGGCCAGAACACCTGGATTGTTCTGAGTATAATTTTAGTTAGGTAAACATGGAAAAGATATATTTTCCTAAAAGAGCTAAGAGTAATTTTATGGAAAATGATGGTCGGCAGTAATCTTCAGATTCAGCAGATCAATTTTGCAAAAGATTTTCCTTGTTTTAAGGAGTGAGCAGATGTAAATTTGAACGAACTGCAGTAATGATGCTCAACACTCACAGTTGCTTTGCTGACAAAATTTACCCTCAAATAATCTTCGTAGGATAATTATCTAAGAACATAGATGCGAACTACCATACTAATCATGCCATAGTTAAATGAAGTGATTGTTTTTGTTCACTAAACAAGTGTGTTAAAATTGCATTAGAGGTTCATAGCTATCTAGAGTATGCTTTATTAGGCTTTAAAAAGTAGGTAAACTCTCTTAAAAGGAAGCAGAAATAGATTCAGTATATAACCATATTAAATACCAAGGAAGGGCACTGAATTTAAGGGAGTGGATTATGGTTTTGTGGTCAAATTATTTTTGGTATATTGGATGTGAATTCAAAGGAATGCTACAAATGAAATACTGAGAAGAACTAGGGAACAAGATTTAAGAGCTATTTAAGCCCTTGCTTGACAAAGGCAATAATACAAAGACATAATTCAGTATAGTTGGAGGATGAGAAAAACAAAGCAAAACCCAGATTTGAATGCTATTCTATGTCTTTAGCGCGCACGCGTGCGCACACACACGAACTAGATGCACGTGAGCATACCCACCGAGCACATGCACAGAGCTGAATAAAAGGAGTGGTAAACATTTTCTGGAGGAGGAGTTGAGTCGAACACACACATTCGTTTTCAATAATAAGGTCTGTTAGATTTAAGTGGCACAAATGGTCTGTCAGGGAAGTGGTGAAATCATCACAGACTGTGGAGTGATTCAAAATTAGATCAGATGAAGCACTTTAAAAATACCCTGTAGGAAACAATGTAATGTTGGGAAGGCAATGAAAAGATGACCTAAATCATTCTTTTCCACCTCCAATTTTTAATGCTTTTTATGTAGTTTAAAAATAGAAAAGTATAATATTTACGGAAGTACTGAAAGTTAGGGCCTAAACTCTAACGTGCTTGTTAACATTAATATATACGATTTACATGGCTGTGTTGTGGAAATAGCAGAAATGTAGCTATATATGTGTTAGTCCTTTCCCCACTCCTCTGAAATCAGCAGTGAAGGAAGAGTTCCGTGTTTAGAGCCGTGCTTAGGATGTGGTTGGTAGCTTTGTCCCGAAGGGTTAAGTTCTAAATGTGTATATCCAACCTAACAGATGATGTTATCGTCAGAATTAAATAGGATTTAGCTGCACCCCCCATATGTAGTATCATTATAACTGGACATAAACATAAAGATTATGGGAAATGGTCTAGAAATTCTTTGACAATTATTGACTAGTGAATATTTTAAAAAGGAGATTGGATGGGAAGCAGCTTTAAGAAGAGCTATTTTTCATGTTCTCCTGGACTGCCTGATCTTAAATAATTATAGTCAGATTCGATCTTTTTATGTCATTTGGTATTATAATCAGATTCAATCTCTTTATACTATTTGGTTTTCCTTGTAGTCAAAGGTAGTCAAGGTAATATATAAAATGAATGAAATGGTGTAGAAAGGGCTCAATAGAATTTTCTAATACTTTTTAATGTGTGCTTTTTCCTTTTAACCTATAGTGATTTACTTTGGGTACTCTTGTTCACCTTTGGGAAATTCCTATCTTCATGTCAAACAAATGCACTTTAACCAGCAGTGGGAACTTCCTGTTTCCTGGAGTCAGCCTTGTGACCTTTTGGATAAACCACTGGTTAGACTATGGCCCCAGTGGATTAGCTGCCTGGAACCAGTCCTGACAGAGGCCTCCCTTATCTACGTATTGTTTCTAGAGCAGCAGTGAGCTCTAGGAGCTGGACTGCTTTTGTGGCTCAATGACCACCCCTGCCCCATGTGATACACTTCGTAGAAAATGGTTTTACATAAACTTCATGGAAAATTTGCTTGGGCTGACTTCTCTTATAATATCTGAAAGTATGCTACTTGCTACAAAGTCCACATGCATGCAGAAAAGAGGAAGACCTAGTCCTTGAAGTTTGCTGTGGTAGTGAGACAAAATTAAATGACCATTTTCCTCTGGAAGTAGTGGTGGTGGGAGGTGTTGGCCATTCAGAAACTTTTGTTGGACGAATGAATGAGTGATCATATCAAAGAGGCTAAATTTTGGAACTCCTCTTGTTGCATCTATTTCTTAGTAATTGGTGTCCTAAAGTGGCTAGCCCTACAAGATACGCAAAAAAATCACAAGAAGAGAAGAAAGGATGAGGATTTCATGCCCAAAGAATAAAAGTGACAGTCCGTGTCTAGCCATCTTTTGAATCATGAGCATTTGTACCGTCTTTAACTGGCCTTAAACTACTCAACATGACATAATAGAGAAAGATCATGGAATTTTGGAGACACATGCAACTGTGTCTAAATCTTAACTTTGCTACTAATATCTTACCCAGAGCAGATTATTTAACCCCTGTAAGGCTCAGTTTTCCTTATGAAAACGGAGAAATTACCTTTAGCCTTGGAAGCCTTTTGCCTTATTTGGAGGTAAATCACTTTATATGTGTGTATCTGTGTATCTCAAAATAGTAATAATAGTTTTTGTTTCTTGAGCATCTTGTAGATGCCTAGGTCAGGGCTGGAGTGTGTACAAACATTTCCATTAATTTTCCCATTAACTGTGCATGGTGAATAGTATCATTGCCACTACACAGGTAATTAAATTGAGAGTTGGTAATCTAAAGGAATCTATGCAAGGCTGCAGAGCTAACGAGTGTGAGAGCAGAGATTTGACTTTAAGTTTGTCTAATACCTGAGCCCAGACTTTCATTTACTCTGATTAATAAATATTAGTTCCTTCCTTGCTCTGAAGAAATGGAAATTAGACAACCCTTCCTTTTCTAATTAATATCTCTGTTTAGCCTCTTCTACATGGCAGGAGCCCTATTCCCCATAGTAAACCCCAGTAGGTCCAATATTTTGCTCATTCTGCTCACTTATTTAGAATCTGGCTGTGTGCTCCATATAGGTAGTGTTCTTAGTTCTCATTATTGGATGCCACTTCTTTTCAATAGGTTTGTTCTATGTTATTTCAGTGTAGTTACAGTAATACTGAAGCTCAGAGAGGCTAGGAGATGCAGGAAATTTTAGAGCCACTGAGCTAACTCACGTTTTCTGTAACTCCATTCGAGGTAGAAAACAAGGTACAGTCTTGTGGGTATGTAGAAGTACAGCAGTTTCTGTCTTCTGTCATGAATAGAGTTAGAGATTCTTCTGGCTGTGCATCTGCATGTGATGTCAGTGGGAACTTTGAATATTAAGGGTGGAGACGCCTGACTTGGATGGTCTGCCTGTGGAGCTGTTAGCAGAAGCTGGAAATGCTTATAACCGTGGCTTAGTCAGCAGGATATGAACCTTGCACTTATTCTGATAGTTGCCTTTAATTAAATGAGCCTGGTCCTATTAGATTCTGGCCAGTCAGCTATTTAGAAAGAAGTTGTTTGGAAATCTTCTAACTTTCCCAAATTTTGTTTTTACTCAGCATCTTTGATTTTTGTTTTTGCTCTCCATTTTCAGATTTATAATCGCTTAGATACAAATTGCTGTGGATTCAGACCTCGAAAGGAAGATGCCTGTGTACAGAATGGACTGCAGCCAAAATGTGATGACCAAGATTCTGTGGCTCTTGCGCACATTATCCAGCGAAAGCACGACCCAAGGCATTTGGTCTTTATAGACAACAAGGGTTTCTTTGACAGAAGTGAAGATAACTTAAACTTCAAATTGTTAACAGGCATCAAAGAGTAAGTTTTATAATGTAACATCAGATTTATATTAAAGAAGTAGAGAGGTGTGGAGAAAAATGACATCCTATGTTTAATCAGTTTTAACCCTTGAAATGAATTGTGGTTGTGGAATCTGGGGAATGGAGGCCCAGCAAAGGGAAACAAACCCAAGTGGGATAGAAGGAGAGGGCAGCCAGGGTGTCACTATCACCTAGCAATGCAACCTACAAAGCTCCTGCTACATCTTTCATCCATCATGTTGCTTGGCCCCATTGTGAAAATCCACGTGGATTAGGTTGGAAACATGCAGGAATCTCTAGAATAGGAACTGGCAGAACAGGGATAAGCAGGTGACAGAGGCTCCATTATTAGGGCATGGAATGGGGGACCTGAGAGACATGTAGCTATTGACATGGCAGGATGTCCAAAGACACAATAAACTCAAGTGACTTTTAGGAATGTGGTGAAAAATTAGAGGCAGTCTGCTGATGAGAACATAGTATCACAGGACAGCAGCTATTTAAGGAGGTAGGAAAATTTTTGAGCATTTGGAAATCCTTCTAGTAGACATAGATTATGACATAAAGTACCCTGAACCTACCTCTGATTGGAAAAAAAGGAAACTAAGACACTTACTGGGGGCAGAAACCTGCTGTAGAGTCTCAGCCATTCAACCCACGACAGAGATTGAGGCTAAATAGCAGACTCCACCTATGGATACTCTTCATTGTCTTCCTGCCTCAGAAATTAGAGTGACTGAGAAACTGGGGTATGTTTGAGACTTGAAAATAAAGGGGTGCATTAATAATACACAGCTGTGTGAAGCTCAGTGACTGCTGGAAAACACATGAGCAAATCTAAAATTGGGGAGGTAGCACCTAGGTCTTCCAAATTCAAGTCCAATAATTTATCTACAGTAACTTGTAATGTGCATGTTGTCACTAGCACTGATGACGAGATAATGTGAGTTTTGTGTACTTTCAATATTAGAGACAGTGCTTTTCCTGTGAGAGTTTCATGAGCCCCATTTTTATGAGTTTTTGTGAAGTCTTTCCCTGTTAATATCTGTTCTTCACATTTCTTTGTGGATTAAAGGTAGAATTCAGTATAGGAGAGAGTCTCTCCTCTAAGTGTCTAAACTAAGGAAATTTTATGTGTAGAAATATTTAAAAGCCTAAGGCATCATTTACTGAGTTGATATTATGGGTCATCTTGAATCCCTAACCCTAAATTTTCTTTTAGAATTAAGAGTGCATGGAAAATACAGTCTTTTCATTCATATATGTATGAATACTGTTTTGTTTATGCTTTCAAAGAAGATTGAACATTAAATGCATTATGAAGAGCAATGAGTTTAAAGTTAAATCTTTTTTGAATGTGTATTTACACACTGAAATGCAAAAATAAAGGCTTTGCTAACCTAGATTCATGCATAGAATATTGCTGTTAATCAATGTTATGTGAAAACAAATAATTTTTAAATTTTCCTTTATAAAAAAGATTCATCACTCAAAAGAAGCATGGTTTTTAACAATTTTATCTCATACATTCTGCCACAGCTAAATTAGTTGAAGGGCCATACAATTTCTAAATCATGGATAGTTAATACTTCATAGAGCAAAAATGCTTACTTAATACTATGGTCACTCAATTGCATAGTACACGTCTTCAGGGAGCTCAGAGCATCTTACCAGCATTATTTAAGTCCACACTCACTGAGACTCATTAAGCGCATCCAGCTCTGTCGCCTTTAGTCTTCTGTAGCATCTGAAGGGCCGGAGCACCTGTATCCCTTGCATTCATGTCCCCCCCCCACACTCTGCCCTGAGCAAGTATCATCCTCAACTTGCTCTGTTGACATTTGGAAAAGGTCCTTAGAAGTCCCAAAACTTCTGGTAAACAGTATTCTTCAAACAAGTGTATGTTCTTGTTTTAATTTTTAAGGAACAACTCAGTTTACTTGAAAATCAGTAGTAAACCCTAACATTTTTTTACTGTGCTTTCATCAATATCTTAATGAAAGCTGGGAGAGGCCAAACTGGTGACTCAGCAAAACGTTACTTAATGATTTTGAACCAGAAATTTTACAAAGTTCTTCAGGTAATGTATGAACTAGACCCCTGGCTGTGTACTTTGGAATGAAGAGCAGAAAGCACAATGCACTCTCGTCAGGTAGGACCTTTCTGAGTGGGCCTTGGATTTTCCAGAGAGATGGTTCATTGCAGAATGCCCTAGCTCTGAAACTGGAGTTTTACTATATTTATTTGAAAACAATTTAGTATTCCAGTATCATAAAATGCTCCCGGATCCTCAGAATTCCTAAAGTATAATCTGAATCAAGGGCAATTTTTCTTTAATTGGGCATTTTGGAATGATTCCTTTCTCTTCTTATTATGTATATTACAGATTATTTCACATTAAATTCAATCATGCAACTTGTCCTCTGGAAGAGAACTTTACTGAAATTGTCAGTATTTTGCTTCTCATATTTTCTGGCTTAAACCTCACACATTGACACTTATGAGAATACTATTCTACATGACAGGTCAAAGTGGTTTCCATGGGTGAAATGAAATTTAAGAATGAGGATCTCTGCCGGCTAACAGAGATCTTTTTAATTCTGTGCCTCCCTTTGCCTACATATAAAGACCTTAAGTCAAATGTTAGTATGTCAGGTTCTCAATGGTATAGATAATTTAGTTCTCTTGCAACATATTCTTCTAAGATATTAAGAGAAGTGTCGGCCTGATAGTAACAGAAAAGTTTTGATTCTCAAGATATATACTCTTTGATAGTATGATGTATGCCTGATTAGTGGTAGGGAGAAAAATTGAGTAAAGCATAATATTTCCAAACAATTATTAAGAATGAAATATTATTTTATCATTTTAGGTTTCCTGAATCTGCAGTTTCTGTTTTGAAGAGCCAGCACTTACGGCAGAAACTCCTTCAATCTCTGTTTCTTGATAAAGTTTATTGGGAGAGTCAAGGAGGTAGACAAGGAATTGAAAAACTTATCGATGTAGTAGAACAAAGAGCCAAAATCCTTCTCACCTACATCAATGCTCACGGGGCCAAAGTATTACCTATGAATGAATAACAAAAGGATCTTCTGGCTAGAGTACTAGATATATTTATGTGTCGTTTTTAAATCAAGTACACAAACCTCAACTCCTGTTAGGAATGAGACAGAGTAGATGAATACATAAAATGAATGAATTTAACCAAGTATATATGATGGATCTGAGCATGATAAACAGCTCATAAAGCTTTAAGAAACATACTCCTCAAAAAAATACTTGTTTATATATTTCACTACCATTGTCATGTGAGTCTCCACATCTGATTACAGAATGATTGCAATTATTATTCCAGCTAGCTTTGGTAAAACATTTGTCATGTTGTTTAATAGAACAGTGTAAACCAACTTCTTTAATAAATTGTGTTTTATGCCATTTTCACTGGTCTGACTAAATACTAATGGGGATGAGCCTTGAATTTGTTTTCTGTTGCTAATTATTAAAACAGAGCAGTCCCAGCCCTCACTCAGAGGTGACTCTCCACTGGGAAACATGCACGTGATCTGCAAATACATCAGTGCCTACAATCACTCTAAATGGAAATGATGAGTTATTTGCAAAACTACCAGTTTATATCCTATTGTATCTATAAATAATCAGCTGTTTCCATGATTCTGAGCAGTGAGAATCACATTTTCTACTTCTTTTCAGATATTTATTTCGTTGTCAGTGTAGGAAACATCTAAGTCTGACAATTTATACATTAGGTAGTTTTGCCGTCTCGGTTGAGGTCCAATTTACGTCTAGTTGCTTAAAATGAAATAATATTAAGGTTTAAAGTTACCTATTTGCAACTGTACTTATAGAGCACATTTTTAAAAAATGCCCTTTTTTAAATTTTTGGCATTTTTACAAGGATGTACTATAATTTGTGTGTATTTCATTAAAATAGTGGATTTCTTCAAATTTGTTCTGTGTAATTATATTTAACCTGATTTAATTGATATTGTCTAGATATTGACAATTGGATCAGATATTGACTGTGTTGAAATATGTTGTTTGGCTTGTTTTAATATGAGAAATATGAAAAAATAAATTAAAACTTGCCTCTGGTCATTTCTCCTGGAGGAAGGCACATGACTAGAACAAAAACAGTATATTTTGTTATTATTGAACCTTAAATAATTCTCCCCCAACCGCCTCTACCAAGTTTTTAATTAGGTGGAAGGAGGTGGACATGCAGTCGTCATGTGTTGGATCTTTATGTCCTTGGAAGATACTCACATCATCATGTATGACAGATATTCATATGGAGATTTCAAATCTTGAACAAATTATCATTATCCTCCCACCCCCATACACCCAACCCCTTATCGAACAGCTGATACACTGACTTTTCCTTTCCCTGGAAGTTTAAAAATACAACTTAAGAATGTTTTTAATAATAATACTACAATTTAAGAATGTTTTTAATAATAATGAGATCCTATCTATAGATTCTAGTTTATACAAAAGTACAGGGGCAAAAAGTTAAAATAACATGTTAAGTACAAAACAAAATAGACCAACAAGAAGGGAATCATTTTATCATCTAATTATCGCTTGTTTAGGCCCAGAGCCAAGTACGACTCTAGCTCCCTTCTTTGCAGGGCTAACCTTTGGGGGGTTGGTCTGTAGACCATCCTCTTGTTCGTTTTCCCTCTGTGGCCTCCCTTTGGTCTCACACGTTCAGAGTACTCTTTGGCTCTCTTGAGTCTTCACTTTTACCTGTTGTATTTGGGCTTTTTAAGCACTTCTATTTCCTTCTGATTAATTATTAGATTCATGAAAAAGTGGCCTAACAGAAGTTTGGGGACCCAGGTTCTACTTTGAGCCACTAACTTGAAATAACTCTTGGTCAAGAGTTATTGCCTTACCCCTTGTCTTTTTAAAGTGGCATATTTGCATTTTAATATGCTTTTAATGAACTATACCATCTTCATTTCAATTTGTGATAGTGGTGATGGGAATTCCATGCTTCTTAAAAGTGAGCTTTGATTTTGTGTCTCAAGCTACCTGTTTTGGGGCAGCTTTGTCCTCTCACATATGGGTCTGGCTTTGTTTATTTGCCTTCAGTTATCCCAAAATGCTTAATATTAAATAAAGGTCCAGGGACACACGTTAGTTTTAGTCGCCTTTGCTTTTCTGAACAATGTGTTTTCTTTTATCATCAGTGAATAGTTCATGCTGTGTTATTTTTGAATAATGGATAACTAAAGGCTAGGCTTTTAATTCTAATAAATAATGCTCTTCATTTCTTTTACTTGAAACAATGAAAAACGTGGTGCCTTTCAAATGTACTCAGATTATGCTGTGGTTTAGTTCACATAAGCACATTATGTGGTTTATTTATAACTTGATAAATTTAAAATAGAGCAATTTACCTTGGCAGACATACAAAAGCTATTCTCATGTGATTTATTTTCTTTAAGCTGATGATATAAAAATATTATCTTAAAAATCTGTAATAAAAATATTATAAATTAAAAATGCATGCTTTTTCTTTTGTGAGTAGGTTCATTTTCTTTTGTAGATGGGTTACTTTTTAGAAGTTAAGTATAGAGGAATATTTGCCACCTATATCCATTATAAGAGAACAATTGAATAGTCTAGAATTTTATTGGATTGTGTTTGTGTAGACATATATTTGATTTTATTATTAGTGATATTATACTTCCACTTGGTGTAGATAAAGCATTGCTTTAGGTAGTATGCAAATTATTTAACAGATACCATAAACTATAACAGAATAATTTCTAGCTTTCTTTCCTTTGTGTGAGTCTTACAATTATGTTTCAAGTTTCCTTTATAGCATACATATTTATTAAGTTTATTAAGCACCTCTGGAACTTCTAAAAATATAAAATGTCTTAGACTCTAATGATCAAAATATTTATAATCTCTGAACTTGTGCAATAGCTTATTTTTTACATTGTACCTTTAAATATATGTTACATTATACCTAATGAATAAAATATTTTAGATGTAGAGTCATCAAAACCCTGTCTTATGAAATTCTAATGCTTATTTCAGCACAGAACAAAGTAAGACATGTTAGGGCACTGGTCTGAAAATATGTTTTGAAAATTGTACCAGGGTTAAATAAAGGTGATCAGGTCCTTTCTCTAAAAACTAGATGGTATCATCAAGAATTAAGAGCTTTGATTCATGAAAGATAATTCAACTCATCAGAAAAGTTATCTGACACTTAGCAATAGCCAGAAGATATCTTTTTAAGACTTTAGTTTATTTATATTTATTGACTTTATTTGGGTGTCATTGGTTAATAAAATTATAAAGGTTTCAGGAATACAATTCTACAATACATCATCTGTATATTGCATTGTGTGTTTACCACTCCAAGTTAATAGCCAGAGGAGATTTTTGAGTGGTTTTCAGTGTGGTGCTGGGTTTGCTTTTATATTGAATGGGCTATTTAACAATGTGTAGGGCAGAGGTTAACTTACAGATTTTTGTACCAGAGAGATGCAAATAATTTCTGTCTGGTGGAAAAAGTAACCCAAGGTTTTACAATGTATTACCCTGTTGTACATTAACCAGTTTTATATCTAGTTAAGCAATCTTATCCTAACATTGACTATAAATACTAGCTTTTGAAATACTCTTTGAAATTATTTTACCACTTTACTGGTTTCCTTGTCAATTAATTATTTGAATAAAATCTTGGACATGTATTCATTTTACATCTACCTAGGAGTCACAGATTTACTGTTTTAACAGTGTTGCTTAAATACACTTTTGACTGCCAATTCATATAATTTTACTTGCTTGGGAGTCATGATTTTAAATTTTTGAAAATTTTATTTTAACAATGTTCCAAAACATATTTACATAATT
Organism: Carollia perspicillata; assembly: GCA_004027735.1. Lineage (NCBI taxonomy): Eukaryota > Metazoa > Chordata > Mammalia > Chiroptera > Phyllostomidae > Carollia > Carollia perspicillata. The sequence continues at coordinate 58,594 of PVKM010001009.1, forward strand.
TAAGATCTGAATGGTACCATGGGATCTGTACCTTGTCCAACACTGTTACCTTCTGGATAAAGAAACTGAGGCTTAAAGAGGCAGTTACTTACCTGAATTTACCGAAATAATTGATTTAGAATCTTTAGTGTTGGAACCAATTAAAAAAGTTAGAGAACCAAAACTTTCTCAGAGATTTCATTATCTACAAAATAAAGTAAGAAATGTTAGCTTAATAAACCCCAAAGGTCTTACATAGGCATATATGTGTGCATTAATAACTTTAGGGCATATTTTTTGTGAACTGGAAGGGAGTGGAATCAACAAGGAAGCTTCTGATATTATGAAACTTATGATTATCACATCACACAGTTAATTGAAAATGTACAATGTGTCACAGATTCTGTGTGCTGGGCAAGGTGGATGTACAAATTAATAAGTAACTTTTAATGTGTTAATCATCAATTGAGACCTATAATTAGATTTTAACTTATAGTTTTAGTGGAAAAAATTGAGGAAAGAAATTCCTTGAGGAATATTTAGAAAGAAATTCTTACTTAGAGCGAGGATTTCTTACTCGTAGGGAATTTTGCTGTAGCTCTAATCTATTGTTGACTACTACTGTTTAAAATGATAATTTGGAGTCCTTTTTGTGGCTGGACAAAGTGACCTATTTATATAAACATGTCCTGAGGATGTCACTGTGTTCCAGGATGATGGTACCATAGTAGATGCTCATAATGAAATCCTGATTAATCAAAAATGTGCTGGCTTGTGTAAATTGTGGGTCTCTCCCAGAAGCTGATTGAAAGTGTGAAAGTGCAGCCTGGCTACATAATTCTGCACATAATTTCAAAGGGCTTTTGGCTCCCTGGACAGCCATTCATGGAACCCTTTCCTCTCAGGTCTGTGATCTCCCAGGTTAAGAACTCTCGATTTACAGTATAGTTTGAATGTGGAAAATAATATTATGTACTTTACAAAGACTTCATCTAATGCACTTGAAACTTTTGTTTTTATACAAAGGTGGAAACTTGGGTTCTGGGAAAATTACTTAAATAATTTAAAAAATATTTAAACTTAATTTTAAATTATTTAACTTTTCTTTAAATAAAATGTTTAATGAGATACCAATGAACATTGAGAGTGTCTAATGAGATAGCAATAAAATTTGAGGGACCATTTACTTTAATAATACCTTAATAGTTTTAGCTCATGTCGTCCATTCCAAATTCACTGTTAAATTAACTAGAGAATGAAATCCTTTGAGTTGTTTTCATTTAATCCTTTAATTTATTAAAGATTATCAGTTACCTGATTTTTGCTCTGATACTCTAAAGGTCCCAGATGGTCACTTATTTTGTAGTGTCGTAGATTATGAGGAAAGTTACGTTAATGTATGCAGTTAAATGAAGTTATTTGATTTATTACCAATGGCTTTTGGGACATGAGCATAATGCTCCTGCTTTTTATAAAACAATTTCTTACAAAAATAAATGAACTTATCCCAGTGGAATTATTTCCTTGACATTTACGGAAAGAACTGTAACCTTCTCCTACTCTTCCTTTCCCACTGTTCCACTCAGAGGATTCGAGTGTCTAGACTTATTTCACCTTTTATCCCCCTTCTCGTTCAGGCACAGCTGTTTCAAGTCAAAATATGGCATCTTCCCTAATTTTTAAACTCTTTAGCCCTCCTGGGATAGGGCTCTGCTGTTAGAAAGGTCTGCCTCTGACAGGTTGTTGGCAGACTGTTTTCCAACCTAAAAATGCACATGGTAAGTGAATGAAGTCACTGAAATCCTTTCTTATAACACCATTGTGTATGGTTAAATTAGCTCCTTCTTTTCGTCTTAGAAAGGTATCTTTTTACCCTCATGATTGCATTTAGTTGGTTGATAAAAATATGCACCATTATGTGCACATTAAGAATACTCTATGTGTCTTCTTTCTAAAAAAGTGATCTGTATTTCTTAGCAACACTTGTCAAGATTTCTAAAGCTTTTGAGACAAAGAGCTCAAATATAAAGAAAACCTCCCTTGTCAGTGGCTTTAATCGCATGCTGCAGAAGAGCTAGCTGTGCTGCGTTTCAAAAGGCAAACTGGGCTGCAGAGAGTGGGACCAGTCACTAACTGAGACTGAAACAGCTGGGAGTTAGCACGATGTGCCAACATTTTCTTTAGCTCCAGGACACCACACATTGTTTGGCTCATAAAGTACTCTATGTTATTGGCTCAACTTCTGTTTAGGAGAACAAGAGAGCTTGTTCTGTATCCTCATTTCAGTCCCTCGGGAGTATTAAACATTGAGGTCAACATTTCTTTCTTTTTTTTTACTTCACGGTACTTTTAAAAAATAAACTGTAACTTAGGTGTCCTATCTAACTTTGTGAGAATGCATTATAACTTGCAAGAGTCAGAACTTTCATAAGAGAATGATGAAATAATTCATAGCATCTCCTACGAGACAGTCAATCATTCTATTTTTTAATCAGATAGCAAGTGACAGTAAAAATAAGGACTTTCCTAAGAATTTTGGTGACAATTGTGACAATGCTATTTACTGCTGGAATTGTGTCATTTCCTTTGTCTTACTCTTGTTGGTTGCAAGTAGACATACCATATTGTGTTTAAAGAGGAATGGCATGGCAGCATCCAGACTAGCGAATTCCTAATAAAAAACACAAATTCCTAATTAAATCTTGACTTTCGTCCAGGCTACCAGATCCCAATAGTAACACTCATTCAAGCTGTGACAACCAAAAATGTCCCCAGAAATTGCAAAATATCCCTTGAGAGGCAAAATAATCTGGTTGAGGACAAGTATTTTTCCCACTGATGGAAAGTTTTCTGTAAATTTTGTTTTGGCCTCTTACATTCAGGTTGTGAAGATCTGCCCTGTCCAACTCCTTGTATTGGAATGTTTTGCCATGCTGTGTGACATCCATCAGAGTCCAGAGAGTTATGGTGGCTTGGGGAAAGGCATCACTGAAACAAGCTACCTGAGAGTCAGGAAGAAGAGACATAACTCTAAGAAAAAAAATTTAGGTAAAAAATAAATGTAGGACTTATGACAAAGAAAATATCATGGCAAAAATTTTGAAGTGTGTGTGGCGGAGGTGTAGTTGGAGGTAAAAGTGCTTGAAAATCTGTACCTTTCCTTCCCTCTGTCCCAGGGTCCAGTACCTGTATTCTTTAGAAAATCCCAGGACTATAAAGAAGCCATACGCTCATCAGGGCCCACCAGCCCTGCGGGAGCCTCCTCTGGCAGAGGGTCAAAAGAACTGAAGGGTGTTTCTTTGCAAGCAAAAGTGGAAGAAGAGTAGGAAAAGGAATTAGAGTGGAAAGGTTCAGCCATGATGCAGTTAGCAATCAAGGGGCAGTACAGAATCAGAGTGGGAAATAGCACGGGGGGTGGCGGATCTCCGTAGGGTAGGCTAAGAAATGCTCCAATAAAAAAATGCCATCAAATCTCGCCGTTTAGTGTTTGTTAGATTGGATTGGAATGCGCTTTGGGGGAGAAAATGGGGAACATGTGGAGAAGTATGCCTAATCCTAAGGAAGCTCCAGAAATTACTCAGGCATAAGATAATTAAGGAATGAGGTAGGATGGGTCTAATTCTGAAGCATTTTTCATACGTAGTTTTGGACCATTGTATATGCTAGGATTCAAAGGGAATTAACTAACCACTCTGGAAAGAATGTCATTGCTATGAGACAACTTGAAAAAATATTCTAGAAACACGTAAAACAGGCTGCTCTGGGCTTCAGATACATTTTCTTCAGCTAGAGTCATCACACTCACACTCTTCTCTAAAGGGATCTGTCTAAACCAGAGATAGCCATCTGAGTTTGCGTCACCGAGGAAGTTTCAGGAGGAGGATGGCCACAGACCCAGACACGGGCGCATGCACACGGAACATGAAGCAGATAAGGAGCTAGATCGCTTTTCTTCCTTTTTAGTGAACTGATTTCTTTTTACAGTGGATTATAAAGTGTTACTGTTATGAGGATTGAGACTCTGAACCCAGGTTGGGGTGTTCAACACCATGAGATTACACCCACGGTTCAGGCTTTTCTGGCCCAATTTGCTCTCAGCTGGTAATCATTAAAGAACTCATTTGCTATTTAATTGCTTTAGGGCATTATTCATTCATTCCTGTAACAAGTATTTGCTGAATGCCAACTATGTGCCAGGCACTGCTTTGGGTCTTGGGATACAGCAGAGAGAAAGAAAAAAAAGAGAGTACTTTCATGTTTAGCAGCTTCCTTCTTCAGATCTTTGATCATTAAACTGTAAGTTAGTATCTGCGTATATGTGGTACAAGAGATATCAGCAGCATTAGCCAAAAAATTTTCATACTTAAGAAAAACTAATTTTATATAGAGTTTCCTTAACCTTCCCTTTCTTCAAATGTTCCTATTTAAAAAAGAAATATCACTTTTCAGACATCTTTATGTACATAATCAGAATCTCTTGAGCAATAGCTCAAATATGCTTCATAATAGCTCCAGCCATTGCATTTTATTATCAGGGATTGTGTGTTTTATGCAGTTTGTATTCTGGTCTTCTTTTCATTTTATCTTTGGTAGAAAAAACCTGCCTATATAAATCATACCAAAAAGTACAGGAAGAAATAGTTTGGATTTTTGCCAATCTTAGTAGTATGCTTTCAAATCAAGGAAATGCTCTAAAATCAATATTTAAATAGCATATTTGGCAAAATGTTCTGCCCTGAAAGAAACGGATGACATTTTCTGAAGAGGAAGAGTAATGGGAACCAGACAGCGAAGTTCAAGAAGCCATCCTCCCTTACACTGCTTCCCTTTGTTGCAGCACAATCCCTTTCAAGGGCCTTCACTATTCCAGATCTCTTTCTTCATTCTTCGCTGCCTTCTTTTCTTCTCTTTACATTTTGCTTTCACATCCACTGAAGAATTGCTACCTCTATTTTATTTTTTTCTAGAACCCCCTTTAATGAAACTTCTGACTGTTGGAATAACTTATCTGCAATATATGGTCATTTCACCTTTGTACAATCTCCAGTGGTTCTTTCTTCCTCCCTCCCTCTCTCCTTCCTTCCCTCCCTCCCTCCCTCCCTCCCTCCCTTCCTTCCTTTCTTTCTTTTTTTACTAATGCTGATTTCTCCCCCTTTCTCTGGGGCACAGAGATACAGGCTTTGATATTCCATCCTGTTCTCATGTTTGCTCACTTCCCTAAAACTCTGTTCACGCTTTGCTTCCATATTGTCGCTTCAGGAAACTTGCAGGTTTGTTTCTGCTGCCTTGGCAAATGATTGCTAAATTAGCCTGGCCATCTCTGAATACCTCCACAAACCTCTTGCTTGTCTCACCTTTCAACTCTCTACAAGTTTCTTATCTAAGAATTGGACACTATTTAAATCAACTGAAAGAGCGTGAGATAAAGCCGGAGGCAAATAATGAATAGAATGACACAGTTGGATATGTGGCCATTATTGAGACTCATTTGGTAGAAATTTTTCACTTACATTTGGAAAATTACTATATATGCTTTCTAGAGAATTGTGATATAAAACAACATGACAGATGTCCTAATCTAATAATAACACCATATTAGGTTCTTTTTTAAATATTTTATTTATTTATCTTTAGAGGGGAGGGGAAGGAGAGAGGGAGAGAAATATCAGTGAATGGTTGCCTCCCATGCGTCCCTTGCTGGGAACTGGCCTGCAACCCAGGCATGTGCCCTGACTGGGAATCGAACCGCGATCCTTTGGTTCACAGGCCTGCACTCAATCCACTGAGCTACACCAGCCAGGGCCCATATTAGGTTCTTGCTACAAGCCTGGCATGATGCGATGTCCTTCAAAAATATTATCTACTTTAATCCTGATGACTATCTGGTAAATAAGAAAACAGAAGAATGGAGGAGTAATAATTTGTCCAAGAACAAACAGCCAGGAAGTGACCATCTGGAGGTTCATATGCAAATCCACTTGATTTCACAATTTACACTTATTCCAGTGAGGCCACAGAGCCTTCCCAATTCCATCCAGTGCTCTCTCCACTCTGTCACAGTGACTTACTTCTCTGAGAGATTTCTATTTCTTATACCCACTGAGATAAATTGCAGAAACCATGGCTAGGTGGTTAAGTGGAAAAATTGACTAATAGACATCTGATAAAGATAAGCATAACCCAGTCATATTTACAATATCTCTCTCATGTCTGTTTCTACTCATGCTATGTGAGATGGTAATCTTTAATGTTCCCCTGTATCAGTTCCTAATATTTAAAAGTGTTATCATGTTGGGCTTCATGATTCATAGGAGACAAAGAGAATTTCAATTCTCAATTGCAATCTCAATTCATTTGTCACTATGCTGAGTTGCACAGAACAAAGGCACATGTTAAATAAATATCTCTTTCTGTTCTAAGCCTCTATGAGCATTTTTCTTGATGCATTTGGATTCCTCTGGTAAGAAAAGCACAATGTAAAGCTATTCTTTACATTTGATGTGAATTTCAACAAAGGGCTGTGAGATTGCAATGGTGTGAAAGCCGGTCAAGTTCATGGAACAAAGGAGGGCAAAGCACCCTTAAAATCATAGCATTCCACTTCATTTTACTTTGTGTTGTTATGTCGAAAATTGAATTTGCTAGTTTGCAAGTAGATATAATAGCCAGGAGAACTTTGGCCAACTGATTTAGTTAGCATGTTTTAAAGCAAGAGATTGGAAAAAACAAAGAGCAGATTTAAATTCATATAAAATCAGCTCTGTGCTGGGAAAGGCTTACTTTCACTTAGTGTCATATAAACAAGCTATTTTAATGACCAAATGATGATACTTTATAAAATTGTATTCCATTGATTTGATTAAAACAGTTTTTGCATTCTTCTTGCCAGTGATATGAGTAACAGTCCCTTAAAATTTTTACTAAGTCCCCAATATATGGTCTACAGTCCAATATCTATTTTGTTGGCTTATATAAACTTTTAACCCTTTCATATTGAGGATTTCAGAAGACTGAGATGTAGAAACATACACATCTTTTACAGATAATCATGCACAGTTTTGTTCTGGTTTTTTAAAGGAACACTGGGAGTCTCCATATAAGTATCTCATCATGAATATGAAGCAGCTTCAGAGTTTGTAGCCAATGGGCCAGCTGAGAGCATGACACGGAGAGCAGTGCGAAAGTCATGGCTTTGGTTCAGATTTTTAGGGGGACGAAGTGCTTTTTAAGAATACAGTGTTCTTTCTCATAAAGCCAAGATAGTCTATCAAATTCATTCCATTGCCAAAACATAGACATCAGAGAGAGAGGCCATTCCCAAAAAACTAGTTATAGAAAAACCATTTTATCGGAGGTTATTGTTGGAAAACAGAATTCCATAAATTCTATATACAAAGGCATGCATTTGTATAGCAATTAATTAATTTGTATTAATGCATTAACCCATGTCTTTCTAAAAAGGACTTGGGAACATCTAGTTTCCAGGTAAGAATAGAAAAATACTTAAAGCTATAAAAACACACATAAACAATGAACATTTCAAATATGAATTTTGGAAAATAGAAAAGTAACTAAGGAATAAGTGATTATTCTGAAGAAGTTTGGTATTAAATACAGGACCTCATGAAATTAAAAAAATAAAAATCAGCAAATCACTCGGGACTGGAGCCATCAAAGTGTAAGCAGATTTCGTGAATCTGTAAGAGAGATATGTTTCCAATGGCACAGCTACATAAAAACTTCACCAATTCCAGTATTAGAACCAAATTATAATATATAATACATTTCCATTATATAGCACATATACTAAATATGAATTTAAAGTATTATATTAGATATATCATCATACATGTATGTGTTTATACATGATATTCACATATGTGTATTTAATACATATACTAAAAATACATACTTGCACACATGTATATTCCTAAACATGCATATTATATAGCATGATGTGTGTATCACATGTGTAACATGTGTATTGTGTGTATGTATGCATCTATGTCATTTAGCTTATGTTTATGAAAAACTCTTTCATAAAGTCTGGACAGTAAAAAGCTAAAGCTTCAGTGAAAATGGCATTATATATCTGCTTTTTGACCCGACATTTGACAGGGAAGCTCATATTTGTCTGTTTGGGGAAAAGGATACTCTAAGCAATGAGAAGCCTGACCCTATGTCCTATTTTGGTTTGGGGCCTCATATGCAGTACCTGAGAAGACCAGAATCACTTGGCTGAAATAGTAATATAAAGCTGGTCTTCACGATACCCTTGGGATGCAAAGAAGAAGTACTGCAAAAGTTCCCCAGAGGGTTAGCTGGTCAGCACAAGAGACTCCAGCTAAAAACAAGCCCCTTTGAAAGAAGTGTAGAATTAAAAATGAAAATATAAAGAACTTCTTTACGGTGAAACCTGGTTTACAGACACAACAAATAGAATCATTTGAAACAATAAATAACTTTAGCAGACTATAAATTGGTAATGGCAGTTGAATGTTTTAATTGTTTAGTAATTTGTCAAGAGACCACAACGTGTAGTAGATAAGAATTGGTATGGGGGCTAGAAAAGCCTGACTTTGAATCCCAGCTAGGTCATTCTCTTGCTCTGTGTCCTTGGACATGGTGCTGAACTGTACTGAATCCTGGGATCTTCATCTGTAAAGGGAGAAAGAAAACAGTAGCACCTGTCTGATTAAATTATTCTGAGAATTACATGAAATAATGCATTTGATGTGCTTCCTAATACAGTCCCTGAGTGCTATAATTTGCCCTGGAATAAATTTTGTGTTTTAAAAATTTAAACCATTTAATAAAAAAAATGAATGCTATTTTGGAAAGAAGTGAAGACTTTGAAAACAGAAGGAAAATATTTTTATATTCAAATATCTGATGTGATTTCATGTATAAGGGGAAAAATATTCATGGCCTTACTTAAAAGCAAAAACAGAACCTGGTGGAAAGATATAGGGAGAATAGTTTCATTTCAACTTAAGAAATTTTCTTACAATCAGAGATATTTATAAATTCTCTCTTTCTGAAGAAGTTTGAGTTGAGATGTTGAATCCCTTGTTGGGTGGGGTGGATTTGACTCCAGATTTTTTTAGAACAGCAGTTCCCAAACTTTGTAGATACATGCCCTTTCAGACAGTCATTCAGAAGAAAAAAATTGAGACAAGAGAAAAATCAAGGGTGGGGGATGAAATAATAAACAGAGAAAGTGGGTGATCAGGGACCATTGTAGGGTATTCTTTCTCAGCCTTTCATGAGTAAACAGTGTGCTATTTTTACACGTTAATCATTTATTAATTAAAATATTTACTGAGAGCCCAATTTATAAATAACAGTTTACAAATCCATGCCCTCTTAGAGCTTCTATTCTAGACAGTGAGGGTGGAGGGCAAAGGCAGACGATAACCAAATCAAATCATTGCATAGAATGTTCAAAGATTGTAAGTGGAATGGGGACAAAATTAGAGCAGGTTAGAGGAGAACCAAGAGCGCCAAAGCGAGGGGGGTTAATTTTAAACCGAGTGATTTAGGAAGACCTCCAGAAAAAGGTGACATTCAGGAAATGCTTGAGCCCAGTGAGGGACTGAGTCAGACCTGTACTTGGGAGAAGAACTTTCCAAACTGAGGCAACATTTATCAACAAAGGTCCTGAGGTGACAGCCTCCTGGTGTTCTAGGAAGAACAGGAAGGCCTGCGTGTGTGCTTGGAGCAAAGGGAGCTGTAACAGAGAGTATCAGAAGATTAACAAAGAGCCGGGACTTGTATGCTATTGGAAGTACTTGGACTTTTGTCAGATTGAAAGATTTAAGGGTTGAGAGCATCTAACTTCCCTTTCAACAGGCTCGCTCGCAATACACTGTAGGGGAAAGAGCAGAAGCAGAGAGACCAATCAGAGGCAGTTGCGGTGATCCAGGTGAGCCCTGACAGTGGCTGGACCACAGTAGAGCAGTGGCAGTACAGAGAGGTGGTCAGATAGCACTGCATGTGGGTATGAGAAGAACAGAAGAGCTGATAATGTTTAAGACTGGAAAGGATATAGGTTTAGGGTGAAGGGACCGGTTCACGTTGGAACAATTTAAGATTGATGTGTTTATTGGGTATGGTGAGTTTTGAAAGGAAGTGACTAACAACATAGGTAGAAAACCAAGCTATTTTAGTGTCTTGGGATCCAAGAAAAGAAAAAAATAAAACAAAATAAAATATAGCTAAGAGAAGGAAATAAGAAATTGTGTCTGGAGACTGAGAATTGACCATTCACTAGTGATCTTAAAGAAAACGTTTCTTTGGAGTAGTGGGATGAAAGTCCAAGTGGAGTGGCTTTCAAAAAAAAAAGTGAGGAGAGAAACTGGAGATGACAAGTATATAATGAAATATGGTCTAGTATAATAAAACAATTTTAAAATTCATGTTACTTGGAAAATCTAATTTCATTACGTTGCCCTTTGGGTTTCTCAATACTCCATGACTTTTTTTCCCTCTATCTCTCCTTACCCCATAGATCATCCTACATAAGAGCTGTACATGATAAGTGAAAATAATTCATTCACTAAAGGCTTGTTTGCACAGTATATGGCCAGGCCAATAAGAAAGTCAAGAGTGCCTTGTACTCATCTTCTATCACATTTTGTGGAATGATCCATCAGTTAAGTCATATATTTTCAGATGTAGTACCTATCACTATGGTGAAGACATTTAATATTATAAAGTTATTTTTACTCAGATATAAACAACATCAATTTTTAATTTTCCAGATGAGATTCCTAAGCTAGTGTTTGATTCTAAACATTTTTTTGTATAGTTTAGATGTATTAATACAACTTTCAAATACATATATATGGCATTGGAAGGACTATCGCATTAAAGCAAATCAAAAGTTTCCATGATAAACATTTATGAACATGAGTGTGGCTGGTGTAGCTCAGTAGACTGAGCATGGGCTGTGAACCAAAGGGTCACCCGTTCGATTCCCAGTCAGGGCACATGCCTGGTTTGCCAGCCAGGTCCCCAGTAGGGGGCGCATGAGAGGCAACCACACATTGATATTTCTCTCCCTTTCTTTCGCCTTCCCTTCCCCTCTCTCTACAAATAAACAGATAAAATCTTTAAAAAAACTATTTATGAACATGAAACTTTATTTTCCAAATACTGCAGGAAAATTTAAAAGCCCCAATCATTATCATATTTTCCATGAAATTCAGTATTGTTTAAAAAGATACTCTTGAGGAAAGTGCAACAGTAGCTCTAGATAAAATACCAGTAGATACTCAACAAGTTAGATTCAACAATGCTCACATCAATCACACTCACGGCCCAAAATAGCTTGCTCGGTTATAATTTTGTTAGCAAGTTAGTGGCCATTAATTCTGTCATATCTTTCCACAAGCCTGACATGCTCATCTAGTTTATTTTATGAAAGATTACTCTTATCTGGCAAAAAGAAGAGTCAAACTTGAACAATAGTTCTCTTTTTTATTTCTGGCCTTGAAAACAGAAACTCCTGGGTCTTGCATGAGAAAGCTCCATTCACGTCGGTGGGTATTTTTTACTGAAGATCCCAACAGAAAGCCTCGGGCTTTGCTTGTCTTGCTGACTAGTGTCCGTAAATACCACAGGTGATGGTAGGTTGCTGACTCTCAGAACATAGAGACCAAATTGTACAGTAAATTCTAGGTTATTGCGTTTTATATGAGGAACTCTCGTTCTATGTTTAGAACATCCCTGAGGCACCACTTTGGCTTGTGTGCTGTATACTTTTTCCTTCCTGCCGTACCTCCCTTGACTTTTTTTGTTCTGTTTTCCCTGATAACTTTCCATTGCAAACGGCATGTATTTATGGAGGAGCTCCCATGCCTGCACCTTCCCCTGTGACCTGTCATCACCAAACAGTGGTGGGATTGACATAAACAAACAAATGAACAAACCAACTCCTGAAAGCAAAAACCTAGCACTGGAGAAAATGGGTGAAGATGGGGGCTGAAAGAGAAGAAGTGAATCCTGGAAATGGAGCCTATGGAATTAATTGGTTACACCTAACAGACATAGGATCTAATTTCCACATCACAAGAGGCGAGGAAATCGTGAGATTTGGTGCTGAGATCGGAGAACAGCAATAAGCCTTTGTGCATGGCACTGTGCTAGACAGATGCTGTGGACATTACAAAAATGAGTAAAATAAAATATCCACTTTTAAGAGATGTAGGATCTAGTACTCAGAGGCATGTTTGAAAGACAGGATTATAATATTGAGTGGTTCCCTAGTAAAAGTAATTAGGAACTAGTTATTACCTGAGCCTACATGATTCATAACGGCCAAAATATTAGTTAAATTTGTGTCAAAATGTTGCTTTATTAAATACCTCCTTGTTGAAGATGGAGTTGTCTTTAATTTTTTTAGGAATATCTCCAATTACTTCTCAGCCAATGTGGAGAAAATGAACTTCCCCTTTAGTGTGGGGAAGGATGAAGAAGTGTAGCACCAACTACCTGCTGTCTTTGCCCCCTGGGGCCTGTGTGGTCCTGACACCCTGGAATAGCCAGGCTCCTGGAGGAGGGAGATAAAGGAACTGGGCCAGCTGTGAAAACTACAACTTCTTGCCTCGGGGACCAATGGCAGCTAACAGCCACCTCCTGGAACTCTTGAATCTGGGTCAAGATATTTGCCTCCCTGAACTTACTAGCAGGAAATAAAAATTGCGCTTCTCTCTGGGCTAACAGCCCTGTTCACCTGGTCCCCGTCTCCAAGCACAGAGACCTGGAAATTAACCTGGGTATTTATTACCAAGCTGACATATCAGATAAGCATTAGAAAGCACTAGTAAGTGCTGGAATCACTGTTAAATCATGTGCAACAGTTGGTCAGGGAATGTTTGCATAGTATTTTTACAGGCCATTAGATTTGTAAAAGCTTCTGCAGAATTACTTCTAATTAGAGCAAATTAATCACTAAAAAACCTTGACATTGTTTTCATTTTTCTGGGCATGGGTTAATCCTCAGATTAACCAAGTACGTGGAAGCAATATCTAAACAAACTTATAAAAGAGCAGCATTTGTCTGGCACTTCCTTTTATATGTGTTTTGTCCAGATGGAACAGACTTCACTGTTCCTTTCAGCAGTATCTTTTACAGCAGTAAAGGTATCCCGTTTTGTTCCAGCAAGTTGACATTGGATACATTTCTGTTGTTGCATGTTTCCTGGGGTCAATATTCTATTTTGCGGAATGGAGTTTGGATTTAATCTTAGCTTTAAAAATTCTCTTATCTCAATGAGTAGTAGGGGAAAAATTCTGCAACATTTCACAACTCTGGAGTTAAGGGTATTGACTTTAACCTAATTACAAAGTTTGTGCTAAAATTTTATAATCCCAGGTGATTAATAATTAAAACCATAATAAAAACCACTCATAGTAAAGGCCGATCAGAACAAATGCTTCTTTCTGGGCTTCCGGCCTGCCCCGCTCCTGAATGCACACTACTGAATTCAATGTAAGTCAGAGATAGAATCATTGGCTCCTGCTCTCCTTGTTTCCTTCATTTCCTTCATTTCCTGTAATTTCTTCATCTGTCATTTACTGTTGGTTTTTTTCAGATAGCTCTGACCTTGGAATATTTTTTTAATTTTTTCTGGATAACAGTGTGGACAAGCATCTGCTTCTATAGTTGCTAATGCCAAAGTTATTTCCCAAGAACAGAAAACACAGGTTTCTCAACATTTTGCAAATAAGTGACTTTTTAAAAGGATTTCATGAGAATGAGAATATTTTGCAGTTAAAAATAATATAAAACATGTTCACTCTTCTGGGAGATGAAAAATGCCATAAATTATACCTTTGCTTCTTTGGCGGGCATAAAAATCTCTGTCTTACCTTCCCTAGTAAAGGTGTCTGGACTTAACCTCTAGTCTAATGCTGGCTTGTCTGCAGTTGATCTCATAAAAAATTCAGAATGATGGCCCAAACAACAATATTTCAATAGTGCTTTCTCATTTGGGTTGGTATCACAAATCTCTGTAAGGAGTAAATGACACTTTTTTTTACACTTCTTCATGTTAATATTCTTCTCAAGTGTATGTGCCTCCAGAGGTGCTCCCACTTTGTATTGACATGGGTACTGCGGGGAGTGAGAGGTTTCAGGGAGAAAGAAAAGGAGGAGTGCCCTGTCTGCAGGTGAAAACAATGACACTGTATGCAGTCAGTGCTTAAAACTCCAAATACCATCTTCAAGAGGTGTCTGCTGTTATCCCCTCTGCTCACAGATTGTGAAAGCTTAAAGGAACTCGGCCGGGCGGACAAGAAGTCCAAGCAGATTGTTCTATTTCTTTCATGACTAACTGTCACTTTATGACATCTCTGATGCATATTTTTTCTTCTTTTTACCTATAGAAAATGTCACTGGGGCCACACTCTGTGTTGGCTACTATTTGCTGTATCTTCTGTTTAAACATCTGCAGAGGAGGCTATGCAAACAATATGCTTTATATTTTATTCTTTTTAATTCCAGGGGAGCATATGAGCCACTTTCTTTGGAAAAGGAAATTAACCCAGATTAAATTTCACTGGTCACAGCCAGACTTTCGTCTTTTGCAGCCTTTTAAAAAATTTTTATGAAAAGTCTCTTACCTATCTTTATGCACAATTCCCACCCCTATAAACAAAATAGTGTTTGAAAACTTATGTAAAATAAATAAAATAACTAACTTTAACATGATAATTATGTATGGTTTTTATGTGCTTTCCAAATGAGTTATTCATGAATCCACTTATTGTAACACATAGGTCAGTTTCCAAAGAAGTTTCTCTTATATGTACATAGTTTTTCTACTAGATGTATTTACGTAAGCTACCTTAAATCATTTCTACATTTCTTATTGTTAAGAAGTCAACAAGTCAATAAGAAGTAAACAAGTCAATTTTGCCCGTTTTTCCCACCAAAAATCATTGCAATTTTTTAGTTAGATTTTGAGACATTTAGGTTGATATGCATAATCTTGATGTTGAAAAAGCCATCCCGAAAGTTAAATGAATGTCTATTTTTCCCAATTCCTTAATGCAATATTCAATCAATACCAGTTAATTTTAATAAATCACATTTGAATAATATATTACGAGAAAATGTTTAATGCAAATCCAGCATTTTGGTGTAATAAAGCCACCCATATCTCATAAAAATGAATCGATTCTATTTTTCTTGAATTCTGCAGAACACAAATTTGTAACTCCAGCAATGTTTTAAAACAGAACTCTTAACCTGAAAGCGTTGATTGAGTCAATGCCATTATATGAGTTCTCTGCATGTGCCCTGTGGGGTTTAGACTTTGGTAAAGCTTCATTTTGGGGTGAGAAGTGGGTATATTTGGGTAAAGATGCCAGCTTCTAGAGATTGGAGGTTTCCATAGAGAAAATATTAAGAATAACTTAAATTTTGTATTGTAACATATTTGCTTTAATTACATTAATAAAATCATATTTTGTTTTTAATACAATAAAATTGCATTTAGCCTGGCTGGTGTAGCTCAGTGGTTTGAGTGCAGGCCTGCAAACCAAACAACCACGGTTTGATTCCCAGTTAGGGCACATGCCTGGGTTGCAGGCCAGTTCCCAGCAGGGGGCACACAAGAGGCAACCATACATTGATATTTCTCTCCCCCTCTCCTTCCCTTTCCCTCTAAAGATAAATAAATACGATCTATTTAAAAACTTTTAAAAAATGCATTTAACATGTTTTGGAAAATGGAAAAAATAGGTCATGTTTGTACTATGCTGATGTTAATCACTGTTAACCTTCTACAGCATTTTCTTACAATTAGTTTTTATGTTCCGTATTTTATGCTCCAAATGCCTTACTTAACATATCAGCTTAAGGCATGTAATAATAGATAACCTATGGAATGCTTACTACGAGTACTTTATATGAATTATCCCATTACATCTGCTGAAACATACCTGTGAGTCAGGTGCTACTTATTATCTCTCGTTTACAGATAAGAAAATTGAAGAAGGTTTATAAAGTTTAATTAATTTGTCCAAGGTTATTTGGCTAGTAAATTGCAAATTCTGGCCTTGAATCCAAGAAGCCTAACTTTAGAGCTCTTGATTTGAATGTTATGCTATACGGTGTTTCTGCAAAGTTATTTTTGGTGGAATTTAGGTAGATTAAAAATAAAATTTTCTATTTCCAGAAAATAACTCTGCCACGATTCTTTTTAAAAGATTTTTTCGATTTTATTTATTTATTTTCAGACAGAAGAGAAGGGAGGAAGAAAGAGAGGGAGAGAAACATTAATGTGTGGTTGCCTCTTGCATACCCCACACCAGGGACCCAGCCCGCAACCCAGGCGTGTGCCCTGACTGGGAATCGAAGGGGTGACCCTTCGGTTTGCAGGCTGGCACTCAGTCCACGGAGCCAGCCACACCAGCCAGAGCTCTACCATGTTTCTTCATTAAAGACATGAGTTACAGGTTCCAAACTACTTTATGTATAACTACTTCATGTAGTTATGGGTTCCAAACTACTTTATGTAGATTTATATTGTTCAATTTTTTTGGTCTAATTCTTATCAAAATTATGGTTAGCAACATCTTTAAGGAGTATTTGTCTTAGTAACTGAGCTAAAATGTGTTTAATTGGATTGTTTTACCTTTTATCTTGACTAAATTTATTCTTTATCCTGCATAGTTTCTCAAGCTTTCCTTTTTCTTGGATGGTGGATAACTAACTTAAAAACTGAACATATTTCACACTGTAAAAATACTTGCATATTTTGAAATATTTCCTTTCATTTTTTTAAAAAAGGATTGAGGTAATATTAATCATGCTTCATTCTAAAATTTATTTCTGCAAGTATAAAGCCACAATAGTGTCTGAGATTTCTGATTGCATAGAAAATGAAAACTGGAGAAAGGATGAGTGAATTGTAGTGAAGCCATAACTTACAAAAAAAGTCCATCTGAATTTTTATTGCCCAGTCTCAAGAGCATAAATCACGATTTGATTAAGAATGTGATGGTTCTACGTGCAACTATGTTTTTATATTTGGAGCTAGATGAGAGAAGTTGCCCAAGCAAACACTTTAGTGCTTTTTTGTGCAAATGCTAATGTTGAGAAGAGTTAGGAGAGTTGTGTGAAGAAACCTGACTTTGAGACTTAAACAGCTGCACAGAACCTGAAGGAGATTTTGGCTTTTCCTGCAGGTTTCTTAATTAAATAAACAAACAGTGTTAGTAACAAACGTTTGCCCTATTGTCATCTTATAATACATTCTATTTCTTCAGAGTGAAATGCAGAGAGGAGAATTTCTTCCCTGGAGACAAAATTGATAGCCCTCTGCTCCACATTGGCTATAATCCAGGTGAGAGAGCAAAGGAAAGAAAAAACTGAAGTGACACTGCCCCATATATATTTTTGTGTTGTTGTATGTAGACATCATGGCGTGGCAGTGAACTGAAAATAAGAAAAGTTTAGGTGCAGTTGGTACCTGGGGATATCTGTCACTGTCACTATCGATAGGGTTAAGTTAAGAAATAACTAACCTCTCTGAGTCTTAGTTCCCTCCTCTGAGGACAATGAAAAGACTGGATTGGTTGTTCTCTCCTAATATCATATTTATTGCACCTTCAGTAGCCTCACAGTTCTTAGCACAATGTTGAGTACATAAGCCGTGAAGTAGTTGCTGATTTAAGTGGCTGTTGAGTCAAATATTGGCTATTGTTATATTACCGATATTACTAATAAAATTGGTTTGAGGAACAGTATTAACCAGTATTGACCAACATTTAAAAAAAAAACAATTAGAGAAGACTCTTGGGAATAAATGCTAAGGAGTATGATTCAACCCTGAAATATATAGAACATATTATTGCATGTCAGACTTCATTATTTTAATCTTGGTAACTGAGAAGGAACCAGTATCAAAGGCCAAGAAAGGAGGGCTTTTCAGTAGGATGTGTAGAGAGAGCAGGCTGCCCTGTTAATTTTTTTTCATTAAATATGTTTGAAAGAAAAACTGGCAAAGTTCTTTTCTTAAAAATTTGTGTTTGATTAAATGTTTTCAAAAGGCTCTCTCTGAATGTCACTCTCATTACTTAACAACAAGTGGAGCTGTAAGTTTTATGTCACAAGATCTTAGGTCTGGAAAGCAGAATAATGATCCTCTAGAGGATACCCATCATCTCCTCATCCTTAGATCCTGTGACTGTTTTACCTTAAGTAACAAAGGGACCTTCACAGATATGGTTGCCTTAAGGATCTTGAGGGAGTGGAGAGGGTCCTAGATTATCTGTTTGGACACAATCTAATCACATGAATCCTTTAAATCAGAAAATCTGTTCCCTGATGTGGTCAGAGGGAGATGTGACTACAGAGGACTGGTCAGAGAGATAGAAAGTTGCTGGCTTTGAAGGAAGCAAGGAAGCCAAGAGAGGAGGACTTCGGGTGGTCCTTAGGAGTGGCAAAAGCAAGGAAATGGATTCTTTCCTAAAGCCTCTAGAAAAAAAATGCAGCCTTGTTGACATGTTCATTCTAACCCCCTGAGAACTGTGTCAGAATTTTGACCCACATAACTATAAATAACAGATTTGTGTTGTTTTAAGCCACTAAGTTTGCGGTAATTTATAACAGCGCAAATTGAAAGCTAATCGGTCAGCTACTGCACATCATTAAACAAGCAAGGAAGCAGATATTTTCAGCCCTTCCCTGCTCTTTAACTGTATTTAGCTTTTGTCCTTGTTATTTTGGTAGTTTTTTAGAAGATTAAGGGGAACTTCCCCTTCTGCACAAGATACATGTCAGCTGAAAATACCCTCTTCCTCGATAAAACCAAAAATTGGAGCGAAACACAAAAACAATAAAAACAGATGGCACATAAAAAGTGTTTTCAAGACATTGAGCATGAGGCATTGAAGCATAGTGATCCGTGAAAGCAAATGAAATGCGTGTTATCACTTCCCCAGTTTATGGTCCTCATGGTACAGGACAGGATGCTGCAACCCAGGTGAGCCCAGGGTGTTCCCTGAGTTGAGGAATTAAATGGGAGGGTTGTTTTGGGTAGGCCGAGAGACTAGAGTTCTCAGGAGAGAGTACTGGAGACAAGAGAGCTGCAGCTTTAGATGCCTAGAGGTGGGCAGAACGCACTCTTGAGCAATCAGCAGAGCACTGAGCAGTGCCTGGCTGGGAAGAAAAAAACTATCCAAGGCTGAGGAACAGCCAACCACCAGGGTTAGAGGAAACAGTGACCGGCACTCACCCAGGGCTGAGAATAGCTGCTGGTTTCACCAGCCAGACTAGAAAAAGTCATAATTCAAAAAACTTCCTGCCCAAGTACTAGGAAATTACTAGCTCTAGACTTAGTACCTCTTGGGAGATGCTTACAAAAATCAGAAAGGCAAGATCCTAAAAAACAAAACAAACCCTCTTAAATTATACCCGAGTACCTTAACTGCATTCTAGAATAAAGAACCAAACAAAGCAAAATTCACCATGTTAGTTATTAAACTGAAGATTACTAGGCATGTAAAGAAGTGGGAAAACACAATTCATAATGGGAAGAATAATCAAAAAGTTGAAATTGCCCTGGAATTGCCATGAATGTTAGAATTAACAACGACAACTACAAAAGATGTTAAAACATCAACAACTATATGTATAGTGACATAAAGCAAATGAATGTTTACCTGAGCAGGAGAAGAGGCAAAGAGAGGGTGAGTTTGGGGGCAGCGGACAAGTTGTTATTCTGCCTGTGTTGATGGCCTTGACGAAGCGTACATCATGTCACTCAGATGGGCTGTTAGGGTTAAATACATGTATATTTGGAAAGCTTTGAAATGTGTAATAAAAAGTAAATGTTTGCAATCATTAAATATTAACATGATGTCTCAGGTATTTCTTTGATCAGAGTTTTCTAATTTTCAACTCGATTTCTCACAGTGAGAGCCTTTCTTTCATCTTCAGTGGTTTTGCTTTTCACCCTCTGTCTTTCATGGGTTTTTTGTTTGTTTGTTTTACTTATCCTTGTACTTTTATTCTGACAAGGCAGCCCTACTGTTATGGAAGTCTACTTCTTTTGCTAACACTAGATATTTTTGTTAGTGAAAGCAGTGGATGGTGTCATAGTCCTTGGATTAAAATATCAACCCAGTAAATATCTTTTGGACGAAAAAATTTATCACAAACATTAGAAGAATGCCTGCTTTCAACAAACTCCATTAAAGATGTTTTGTATGACTGATCAGCTTTTATATTAAGAGACCCAACTTTTAATATGTACGAAGTGATAATTAATAGAGCCAAACTTCACTGTCTTTTTATTTAAAAAGTATAATTAGGGATAAAGAGCATCCTGATGATATTGAGCATTGCAGAATAATGATGGGAAAAGATAAGCTATTTCATAATTCTAGTCCTTGGGTTTTATCACTCTGGGACTGTTGCAAGAGGGAGTGAAATAAACTGATAGATCTTCTCAGAGATAGTATAAGTAGGACTCCTGCAAGGAAATCTAAAAAGCATTTTAGTTCTCAATTTATGCAGCAGTGCTCGGGTGAGACAGGGAGCACAGTGTGTCAACCCAGATAATCCATCCATTCTGTTCTGCCTTTTCCTTCCAGTATCGGGAAGGGATATATACTAGAGAGATGCAAAGATGAAGCAAATTACTTATAGCGATTCTCCCATCTAGAAAAGGCTATGTTGGTGGCACCAAATAGTACAGCAATTTCCTTTCCACTAAATGAAAGAGGAGGGAAGTCCAAAGAGCAGTAGCGATTATTTAATAGAGATCATGAGTAACTAGAGTCAAATACCATTTCACCAGTGCCCTGTAATGATAGCTTTTACTCTCTGTGTGCATAGCCAAACTTGTAAATAAGAATGTCTTTATAAATGTAGTTTCATAAACTGTTTTGTAGGAGACATGTACTGAATACATAAATGCCACGGCAGCAGTTTATGTGGGTTTTATTCAACCACAGAGAGTCAAATTCAATATGTAAAAGGAAAAGAATCAACAAATGTATAAAAATAGTGTACACTTTAAGAAATATGGAAGTGTTATTTTGTTTCAGTGTTTGTGTTTATTGCTTTAGAATACTGTGATTTATCATTTCCTTATTATTAATAAAATTACTTTTCTGTGGAATTGCTTACAGCCATTATATTTTGAGTGTAACCATTATTTTAGACAGTTTTGGTCATTATGTGGGCTAAGAACCGGTAAAAATTGTTTCCATTTTGGACCTTCTATGTCACCATGGAAACCATCCATGAGTTAAGTGTTTGTGAGTGATTTGTGGTCTTCGATGAAGCAAACTTTCGACACAATAAATTCCTTCATGATCCATTTCGTGTGTGTGTGTGTGTGTAAAAATTTCAGAATTTTTTTCCCCACGATTCGGTGCACAGTTTAGTTTCATTAGTTTTAGTTTCTTCAGTTCAGTTACCAGTGTGCTTCTAATTTTCGTTTTGCCTGTTACACTGCTTTTTGAAATTCCGCTGCTTGCTCTTTGCTCTGTGGTGTGAGTGACGGGCTGTCACGGCCTGTGTGAAAAGTGCCCATTCTGTCTGACTTTTTACTCAGTGCAGAGGTGCAAACAGACACATGTGCTTTTAACACCACATCTGCTAAGATGCTCCCCCTTATTTCTTAAGTAATTGTTGGAATTAAATTAATTTTCCTTTCCTTTTCTTTAGAGCAAACTTTTAGTTAAGTTGGCAGACATTCTTATTTATGAGGCGTAACCAAAATATTTCAATTAGGCATTTAAAAATATTAACTTCTCTAATTCATTTACTTATTTTTATTGAAATACTTTTAACATATATTACTACTAGTGTAGGTATTTATAATTTTATCCAGGGATATAAGGGCATTTTAATATTTTTGGTAATAGTATTCTAACTGCATTGTTTTAACACATTAGGAATTAGGTACACTAATAATTTGATATTTAAATAAGAAATAAAAAAATTTGGTTCCCATAAAGCCTTAGTAATACATACTATATTACATGAAAATGTATGCCAAATCTGGCTTAGTTAAATTAATAATTATTTAATGATTCAGAGAAACATACAGATAAATTAATAGTGAACACTCTTAGAAAATGTTAAGTTATTAGATTATAAATTTATTTTTAGGTTTTCAGTAGAATTGTTCTTATTCGATATGTGTGTTCATTATAAATGAATCTTGTACATTTTAAAGCAACCCCAATGGCCACTTCTATTTAGTTACTTTTTTCTAATTATTTTTCAACTATTTTCCAACTAGGGAAAAATAGAATTGTGATTTTTGAACATTTTATACAATTCATATATTTAAAAAATGGTTCATTAAGATATAATTCATACCCCATCTAATTTACCTCTTCTGAGTGTACAATTCAAAGGCTTTTAGTATAGTCACTGAATTGTGTAACAATCACTGCTATCATTGTTATAACTTTTCATCACTCCAATTAAACTGATACATAAATCCATTAGCAATCACTTACCATTTCCTTCACTCCCAGCTCTGGACTTAGGCAATCAGTAAACTACTTCTATCTGCATGGGTTTGCCTGTTCTGGAACTTTCATATAAATAGAATCTATAGTAGATAATCTTTTAAGAGTAGTTTCTTTCATTTAGCATAATATTTTTAAGGTTATCCATATTTTTGCTGGTATAGATACTTCACCCATTTTTATTACTGAGCAATATTCCATTGTGTGGATATACCACCTTTTATATATTAATTATCAATCGATAGACATTTGAGTTATTACCACTTTTTGGTGATTACGCATAATGCTACTATGAAATTTCCTGAGAATTTTTGTGTGAACATATGTTTTCATTTCTTGTGGGTATACACTAGGAGTTGAATTGCTCATCATAATGTAACTCAATATTTAGGGGATGGAAAGTTTCTTTTCAGTTATAGTTTATTGATTATGCTATTACCATCATCCCTATTTTTTACCTTTTGCCCCTCTCCACCCAGGCTCCCCTCCTTCCTCAGGTAATCCTCACACCATTGTCCATGTCCATGGGTCATGCCTATATATTCTTTGGCTAGTCTATTTCCTATGCTGTATTTTACGTCCCTGTGATTATTCTGGAACTACCAATTTGCACTTCTTAATCTCTTCACTTTTTTCTACCATTGCCCCAATCCCCCTCCCATCTGACAACCATCAAAACGTCCTCTGTATCTATGATGCTATGTCTGTTCTGCTTATTTTGTTTTTAGATCCAATTAGATATGTATTTATCGCCATTTATTGTTCATAATTACTTCTTCTTCTTCTCCTCTTCTTGTTCTTCAGGAAGACCCCGTAACATTTCATATAGTACTGGTTTGGTGGTGATGAATTCCTTTAGCTTTTTTTTGTCTGGGAGATTCTTTATCTGTCCTTCCAGTTTAACTGATAGTTTTGCTGGGTAGAGTAATCTACCCAGCTGGGTTGTAGGTCCTTGCTTTTTATCACTTGGAATATAAACTAGTAGGCTGTTTTCCAGAGTGGCCGCACCATTTTACGTAGTTTCCAGAGACTTATAAAAATTAAAATTTCTCCATACCCTTGTAAACTTTGTTACAATCTGTTGGATTATAGTCATCTCAGTGAGGGTGAGGTAGTGGTATCCTTTAGGTTTGATTTGTATTTCTCTGATGGCTGATGAGGTGAGAAACTTTTCATGTGTTTATTGACAACTTATATATCTTCTTTGGAGAAATGGCTATTCAGATTTTTTGCCTGTTTTTTAAATGGGCTATTTGTCATTTTATGATTGAGTTATAGATTTTGTTTTTTAAATGAATGAGAGTGGTCTTCCTAAAGCTATTTTTTAACTGGGAGTTTTAACTGACTTTTAAAAAAATAATTTTCACCCTGGCTGGTATAGCTCAATGGGTTGAGGGTGGGTTGAAAAACAAAGGGTCATCAGTTTGATTCCCAGTCAGGGCACATGCCTGGATTGTGCACCAGGTCCCCAGTGGGGGCCACGTGAGAGGCAACCAAACATTGATGTTTCTTTCCCTCTCTTTCTCCCTCCCTTCCCCTCTCTCTAAAAAGAAAACATTTTAAAAAATTTAAAAAATATTTAAAAAATTATTTTCACCATTAATGTAGATCCTGTTCTACTTAAGCCTAGCATGTAAACTTTTATACTATATTTAAAAATCAATGATAGAAAAATGATTTCATTAAGCAGTACTTTTAAAATAATGCTAACTTCTCTTTCAAAGATAACGTTTCTTGGGAAGAAACAGAACATTTTGGAAAGCAAGAACAGCTTACTAGTTAAGACTAGGGCTCGATATCTTGAAAACTTTTGCAGTTCCCAGAAGACCTTGGCATTTAGACAGTAACAATATTGTTTAAGTAGAAGTCATTTTTTAATGACGTTAACTTTTTCCTACCCTGTCTTGGTAGTTTTCCCCTGACTGTCTGGGTAGGAAGATTAACAATATTGTCAACACCAGCTACATGTCTGAATCTCAGAAACTTAAAGGTGGCTGGGTGGCATCAGAGAAAATAGAAATATTTTCTGCAAAACAGCAATATTCTAACATATTGATCCTGAGGATTACTGGACTTATGTATTTCATTTTAACATGGAAGATCTCTGAGGAACAGCACACAAAATGAGAGCAGCGGGGTAAATTATAATATACTTACTTGTATGTATATGAAATACTAAAAATGTTTAGAATAAAGCAGCATTATTAGTGTATTTTTCAAGACTATTCTTAAAGTGTCTCTAAGAACAATACCACTTGTTTTTGGTAAATATTTAAAAAGTTATATTCTTGGCATTCTCATCATTTATACACATTTCTCTTTTACATTAAAACACATTACAAAATTTCAACCACCATACATTAATATCTTTTTCATTTAAAAGAAAAGGTCATATGTAAAGAACAAATTTTTTCTTAAATTTTTTACCTGTAAGTTTTTTGAGAGCAGAGACTTGTCTCGTGGACCACAGAACCTGACACATAAAGAGTACTTAATACATGTTCACTGAATGATTGAATTAAAACTATGTTTAATTGGTGAGTTTTAAAGGACTTCTAAAGAATGATTCCACTTTAGTGTAGAGCTTGTTCAGCTTAAGCCTAAAATATATCACTGATTTTATTTAAAAGTATCAATATAATTTTATACTTTATAAAATATAGCCCCCACCCTCTACCTGGGATGTCTGAGGGGAACTTGGCCTGCTTCAACTCAGGAATCAGAAGATTGAAAGTCTTTTGGGAAGGCCGGAGCCGCAGGGATGGAGGGAGGTGAAAGGTCCAGGGGGAAGTGGGACTGTGTGGAGACCAGGGTGAAGGGATTGCCTTCCCCTTGCTGGGATTCCCTCAGACCCTCAGCAGTCTGGCAAGAGGGGAGGCCTGCAACTGTCCCCCACCCCTCATGGCTGCCAGGTGCTTCAGGCAGCCTTCCGGAGAGGGGCTGACACTGGCCTGTCCTCCAGGGAGATGCTGGCACTGCCCGAAGCTGCTCTGCTGGGGTGCAGTGGTCCTTGGCCACCCTGCAGCATTTTGCTCATAGTTCATGTTGGATCCCTGCCAGCCTCTTCGTGTGGCATTTTTGGAACCAACAGACATCATTTGGGTTCAGAAGTCATGCAGACTTAAGGACCCAGAAGATAAACACTGGATCCTCCTTCTTGCTTTCTTTATTAAAATTTTACATATCAATTTTTCTAAAGTAGGCTCTCTATTATGGCATTGGCTATCTGTGAGAGTCACTAATGCAAAGAGGAATCCGACTCTTGTCTGGATTTTGCAGGCAGGGTGCAGCTGTGGAGTAGTGTGGTCTCTGAGTCTTCTGTCCTCTCACCTCGGAGACCCTGTGAATTCCAGCTAGACGCACCTTCTCAGTTGCATTTGCATTCAGTTCTATTCACATTCTCCTTGGGAAAGACAAAGAAGAGGAAATGCATTTGCTTTTTACATTCTTTTTGCCTTGCTTTACAAAACAAATAAACATTGGTTAACGTTGGAAAGATTGTAGCAAACTATAAAGCATTTGTCCTGCACATCATTCCTCTGTGCTACTGAATATTTTTAGCAAATGCCAAATTAGCACTGCGGCAAAGCTGCGTGACAACGACTATACAAGCCAGTGTTGAGAAATAATAAAAATCGAAAGCATTCAACTGGCAACAAATCAATTATTTCAACAATTTTCTTTTACTTGTAAGAATGCAAGCAATCTTAGGCATGAATTAGAATTTTTAGAGTCCTAGTTATAATAAGCTTCTTTCAACTCCAGGCTCAATTAAGAAATTAAAATTATGTAGAAAGTAATAAGTATGACAACAAACTTCATTTTACCTCAGCCAGGAACACAAATGCACTGCTTTTTCTCCTCTAGTAATATAGAAATGCAATGGGTGAGATGTTTAAATTTCTTCTGCATTTAAAAGAAAATCGAGGAAGTAAAATACGTAAGAGATTTTTTGGGGGGGAGAGAAAGGAACTTAGAGATATTATCTAGTGATTACTCAACTGTTCTTATTCTGCAGATGAGGAAATTTAAGTCCAGCAATATTTATTTCACAAGAAAGTACATGGGAAACCAGACAATGCATCTAAAAATAGATTATAGTAACCATGAACAATCTGCAACAAATCTACCAAATAGAAAATACGCAAAGAATAACCCCTAGCTAAAACATGCCACATATGGTCAAAGATGAAGAACCAGCAAATTATCAGGGATCCAAGTCCATCGGTGATGAGAAATAGATATTAAGACTGGGGGAAAGTCTTACAGTTCAGCAGCAGGAACTTATAGATGTACTGTCAGGAAAAAAAAGACGTACTTTACTTGACCAATGTTTTTAACAGCTTGCAAAATTGACTTTATTGTATACCGCCCCCACTGTCTCTGTCTCTCACTCAAACACACATACACACACACCATTATAATTTGTATTATCTGAACCATTTGACAGTAGACTGCATATCTGTTAATATTATAGTATGTATTTCCTAAGAACAGGGATGTCTCTTACATAAACACACTACAGTTAGCAAACTCAGGAAAGTTGACATTTTGATCTAATCTACATCTCCCCCTTGTATATAACTAATTACACTTGTTTCTGATTTATTATTTTTGTTTTTGCAAACATAAACAGAAATATGTTTTCTTATTTCCCTAAATAGGATTGTTTTGTACAATAAGTCCATTAAACATAAAATACAAAGCCATATTTGCAGTAAAAATATCTTAGTAGATTTTGAAATTAGTTTTACTTTCTTATGTCTTCTTTCCTTCCTTCCTGACTTCCTTCCTTCCCTCCCCATGGTTTCAAAGCATTCTAGAACAAGCCAAAACTAATTTCCCAATGGTGCCGTAAACAGTGAGAAATCAATACGGATCTTCCAAACAGAGAATTAATATTATCAAATCTAAGATTTAGGAAGCCAGTTGTGGTTGTTGTGTGAAGAAGGTAATAAAATGGGAAGACAGCAGGTTGGGACATTAAGGTACGAGGCTACTGTAATGTTCCAGGTAAGAGACGTTGAAAGTCTGAATCAAGGTCAGGGCCAGAGGAGCAGAAAGTAGCGAAAAACTGCCATCATTTGAATTTAGATAATGAATAAGAGGAAGAAGGCAACACTGCTACTGAGTTTTACAGCCTTGGAGGCATACTGCTGTCATTATCCAAACTAGGAAACAGAGAAGGATAGATTCGAGGGTAAAAAGATGAATAGTTTGGTTGTGAACCTGACGAGTTTGAGGTATTGATGTTATATTCTTGCTGAGAGGTTCATGGGGCACTGTGATAACATAAAACCAGGTAGAGAAAAACACAGGGAGCCGAATAGATTGGGTGTTGAGACAATGAAAGGCTCCACAGTTTCATTTTATTGTTTTTGTGCAGAGCCATTGTTTCCTTTTGGGCCTGGGCAGGTAGGCCTGCGGTGAACAAGCGCTCTGGCTAATAACACTTGTTCTGTTGGTGAACAGGTAAGCGAGGCTGAGCATCATGGTCTTGACTTTAGGTTCCACATAGTTGCACAGAACTACTTCAGAGTCTGGTCTTGCCCTGACCAGTGTGGCTCAGCTGGTTGGGCATTGTCTCACAAAGAGAAAAGTTGCTGGTTCGATTCCTCGTCAGGGCACATGCCTGGGTTGCAGGTTTAGTCCCAGTTGGGGCATGTGTAAGAGGTGACTGATTCATGTTTCTCTCCCTCCCCCCCATCTCTCTATAAATAAATAAATAAGTAAAATCTTTAAAAAAAAAAAGGAGTCTAGTCTTTCTAAAGTCAGTGGTTTACCAAAGGCATTTTGTAATAAAGCAGCATGGTGTCTGTAAAGACTCTATTCTGTAGGACCGGAATACTATCTTAGAATACGTGAAAGCAAGCACTGTTCAGTGTCCAGCTCCTGTAGCTAGTCAGAGGGAAACACATACACACAAGGTTTTCTGGAAAAAAGTCATACCTCTGTTGTTGCTAAAATTCTTTCCATAGAGAACAGTTCTTGTTTTTCTCTACATACAGTTTCCTGCTATACATGGAGAAGAAACGTTTTCTCTTGTGTCTCACAAACAAACATGCATGGATGATGGAAAACCCTGTTTGAAAGGAAAATTAGAATTATTCTCTATTCACTGGGAGAGCAGATAGCTTTCATTTTTAAAAACATTTTATTTATTTATTTTTAGTGAGAGGGAGG